>OX463764.1:6057039-6185974 GCA_949825005.1 Gasteruption jaculator | reverse complement strand
ACTCCTAAAATTGCAACTTTTACAATTGCAACTCCTAAAATTGCAATTCTTAAAATTCAACTCCTAAAATTGCAAATCCTAAAATTGCAACTCCTAAAATTGCGACTCCTAAAATTGCGACTTTTACAATTGCAACTCCTAAAATTGCAACTTTTACAATTGCAACTCCTAAAAATGCAATTCCTAAAAATGAAACTCCTAAAAATGCAATTCCTAAAATTGCAATTCTTAAAATTCAACTCCTAAAATTGCAACTCCTAAAATTGCAACTCCTTAAATTGCGACTTTTACAATTGCAACTCCTAAAATTGCAACTTTCACAATTGCAACTCCTAAAAATGCAATTCCTAAAAATGAAACTCCTAAAAATGCAACTCCTAAAATTGCAATTCTTAAAATTCAACTCCTAAAATTGCAAATCCTAAAATTGCAACTCCTAAAATTGCAACTTTTACAATTGCAACTCCTAAAATTGCAACTTTTACAATTGCAACATTTACAATTGCAACTCCTAAAATTGCAACTCCTAAAAACGCAACTCCTAAAAATGCACAAGGGGTTGAAAGTGCACCCGAATCCTGACCCTCCCCAGGTGTGACGTCACATTTTGGAAAGCAACCCGCATTTCTTCGGGTTTTCGAGCCTCGAGAATCGGAGATTCCGGATCAAGAGGAGCAAGAGAGCCTCGCGGAGGCATTGCCTCAGCGCCCTTGAGTGTTCCGCGTTGTTTGAGATAATGACATTGCAAGTTAGAGTCAGAAGCTGCAGGAGGACCAAAGAGTGGTTTCTTCGTAAGTCGGTTTTCAATAGGCGCTTTTCCCTCGTCCTCTCTCCAGCTCTCCGTACCAGTGTCTTCGACGCTTAATGAACGCCAAAACTGTCGCGAAGCCCAAAGCGCACGGTTTCGTTTCCGCCCTACATTCATTGAAAGCATCAATCCATCCCTACCCTAATCCCCCTTTCTTCCTTTCTTCTTATACCCCGACGACTCAATTTCACATCAAGATCAAAAGACACGAGAAGACTTACACGTTGGTCGATTCTTTCAGAACCCGTGGGTTCACGAACAACTTCTTTTTGCGCCATCTTGGATAATATCGCCAGTCGATATGCACGGGACTCAAACTTCGAAGGTCTCTGGCCACGAGGGTCTTCAAGACGAGCGTAACAAGGGTGCAATGATGGAAAATGGTTTAGGTACCGAGGGTGATGCTTCCCGGGTTCGATTCGAGATCCCAGTAAGAAATTTACCATCGGCTAAAGCTTGGCCCAGGGCTGGCGACGATCTGTTGATGCTTGTCCGAGGCTCGGCAACAAGCCTGGGCCAGCAGTGAAATGATAACGTCATTTGAGGATTTATTCATGATGATTACCAGTGCTGACCCAATGGTAATTAATAAAAGAATTACTTCCTATTAACGAATTATTAAATTGTCATGCCACTGTTGAGTCAGCCTTGGAAGGTAGCTTGAGCCAACGTTGAAAAGTACGCTGAACCAACGTTCGGTATGAATCTTGATCCAACACTCAAAACCAATGTTCAGCCAGTCTTAACAGCAAGCATTGGCTCAAGGTTCACTACGAACCTCGTAGCACGTTTGGCTACTAGTAGTGGCCCAGCTGTAGCATCTAGCCTTGCTGCAATGCTTAAATGATAACGTCGTTTGAAGCTCTATTACTGTTACGTGCCAGGCTTCAACCAGGCTTTAATAGCACTAGTGACCCATGCTACGCAAAATAGCTTCAACAATTGCGTATGAACTGAGTACATAGATGCTAAACGCATAGTTCAGTTGGTGCTCAGACAACGCTGGACCAGGGCTGGGCCAGGGCTGGGTCAATACAGGTAAGTATAAAAAAATTTCTTTCTTTTACATTACAATTTATTATTAATTATACTTAATAAAGGTACATACACACAACAATTTTTATAATACTCATACATATATATGATTTCGTGGTATTTAGCTGCGTATGTGTAAAGTTGTGTGCTGATTCCTGTTGTTTGATGGACGAAGGATTGCCCCACACACGCCTCTGCCATTGATGTCGTCATACCTTGAAATCTGAAACAGTTAAGAATTAAATAATATCTCGAGGAACTTATTTGCGGGCTTATATACTACCTGATGGTTAACCCGACCACTTGCGGGAAACCTGTCATCTAGTGTTCACTTACCGAAGTAACAGTTCGTCTGGCACCCGCGAAAATTTAAATACTCTTCATCGTTGGCTCCTCGCGGCATCTACTTAAAACGAATATATATCAAGAACCAAATTTTTGTATACTTACCTATGTTGGCCCAGCCCTGGCACAGTGTTATCTGAGCACCGATTGAACTATGCGTATGGGCCAAAGCTTGCTGTTAAGACTGGCTGAACATTGGCAGTGTTGGGTCAAATTTCATACCGAACGTTGGTTCAGCGCACTTTTCAACGTTGGCTCAAGCTACCTTTCAAGGCGGGCTTAACAGTGGCATGGCAATTTAATAATTCGTTTACAGGAATTTACATTCTATTTTATTAGTTAGCATCGGGTCAGTAATGGTTGGTCATGAATAAATCCTCAAACGACGTTATCATTCGAGGCTGGCCCAGGCTTGTTGCCGAGCCTCGGACAAGCATCAACCGATCCTCGCCAGCCCTGGGCCAAGCTTTAGCCGGTGGTAAATTTCTTACTCGGTAACGTTGAACCAGTGCTTACAATTAGACACGCTATATACTGAAACTACAAAAAATCTATACATCTGCTGAGGCAACAGTGGTTAAATGTTTAGTCAGCATTGGAACAAAGCTCATTTGATACAAAAAATTGTGATGGGCACCACAACAAAAGCAAGATTGAATGAATCTTTAGACTAGGCTGCTTGTATGCTCAACATTGTAGTTGAGACACTGTTGGCGCGGCGCTGAAGCAATCTTGGGGCAACGCTTGATTTTAACAAATATATTTTGTTAAATAAAACGTAATTTCTTCCTTTGGACAGTGCTTAAGTAGATCTTATGCAAGTTTAACATTATAAAAATATTTTTGCTAGGCAACATTGGGAAAATGTATATATGAG
This sequence comes from Gasteruption jaculator, assembly GCA_949825005.1. NCBI lineage: Eukaryota > Metazoa > Arthropoda > Insecta > Hymenoptera > Gasteruptiidae > Gasteruption > Gasteruption jaculator. Next base: position 6,182,909 of record OX463764.1, on the reverse strand, counting down.
TATAGGGGTTAGGTTGGGCCGATGATTGGCTGACAGTCGAGATAGGTGATTAGCCAACACTCGGCCAGGCTTCATCCCATTGTTTCTAAACGTTGACAGATGCTTAAGTGCCAATGGTCGGCTGCCAAGCCTGGGCCATGCTTTATTTTATTGTACCATCGGCCGAGCCTCGGAAATTTCTTACTGGGATGCCGTGATTTTTATAAAAAATATTTTTTTTTGTGGAAAAAATTGTGCAATATAATTTTGATTTCGAAAGTGAAAATTCGAGGAAAGTTGGAGAAAAAAAATGTTATTGAAAAATGGCCAATTGGAGCAAGGCCTTGAAAGGAACGAAAATGGGACGCAAAAAGCATCTCGGAATTGAAAATATCGCCAACTTCGGATACAGCGCCTAGACATTTTTGAGTGGCGAGCTCCGGGATTGGGTTCGCTTCTTCAAGAGTTTACCTCGATAGAGGGATGGAAAAAAAAGTAAAATATGCTGATTGTCGAGTACTGGCAAATTATTTCGTTTCAGCGGGAGAGCGAATGTTATATATCTGTATTCACTTCTCTCAAGTTTATACTCGTGAGTTCCTAGTAAGCTCTTGCTTACTCATTTTACTCGACGACGTTCTCATTCAGCCAAAGTCTAATTAAAGTGCAGCGGCAAGTTAAATTAAAACACGATAATGTTGCCGAGTTTCTCTTACCCCTATTTCGCTTTCTCGCTCATTCTTATCGTACTAAGTTACAAACTCGAAAAGACTTCAAGTTAAACACCAATCCAACATCTTCTCTCTTACAATTTCCCCGAAGTGAAAGCATCTTTAAACGTTACAATGAAATATTACTAATTCTTAGCGCATTCAAACAAGCCTGAGGTGTATTTCGAGTAACGAAGGAAATTTTCCGGTTGTTTGGTAATTTTTACTAGAAAATTTCCCCCCGGAAGTTTTCAATTTCAAGGAGGATAACGGCGGCGGTGCTTCTTTGTGGCGATTTTCATTGAAGTCGTAAGACTTCGGCGAAGATTTTACGGAAATTCATTAACTTCAATTTTCAATATTAATTTTTCTCATATAATTCCGGAACTGGTTAAAAAAATAATAGCCGGGGTTTTATAAAATATGTAATTGAGTAACAACTAAATTCATGAAATTAAAATAATAATTAGAGATTAATAATTATCACGGTCATTTTAATTCAGTAATTTCTATGAAATTTTCTACTATTTAAATCGCAATGTAATAAAATTATATAAAACGTTAGAAAAATTATAAAAATGGTTTTTCTAAAATATGTAATTGGGTAACAGCTAAATTCATGAAATTAAAATAATTAGAGATTAATAATTACCACGGTCATTTTAATTCAGTAATTTCTATGAAATTTTCTACTATTTAAATCGCAATGTAATAAAATTATATAAAACGTTAGAAAAATTATAAAAATGGTTTTTCTAAAATATATAATTGAGTAGTTATACTAAATTAATAAAATTAAAATAATCATAGATCAATAATTACCACAGTCACTTTAATTCAGTAATTTCTATAAAATTTTCGACAATTTACTCCGCTGTTTAACAAAATGATCTAGAGCATTATAAAAATATTTCTTATCTTTTCTTCGTGCAACGAAGGACGAGACCTTCCTGAAACGCAGTCTTAAATTTCCATTTTCGCGACAATCACTTATTCCAGTGCTTGTTTCCGCTTCGTTTATTCCACTAAACGGCTCGAAACCTTATTTGCCTCTCTCCGTGCAGAATTAACATACAATTAAGTTAGAAAAACGTACAGCTACTTCTTTATTAAATTCTGTTAAAGTTGAGAACCCTATAGTTGAAGATCGAGAGCACTTATTCGGGTCATAACTTCTGCACACGTTCCCTCATTTTTTTTCCTACCCTCGTAAATATATGAAACGAACACGACTGTGCCCTGTACGATGAGGAATACGACATTTTAGGATTTCCACGAGACTTTAAAACAAATATATCGCGCGTAAATCCAGCACGGATGTAAGTGGAAGAGGGACTTTTTTTTTTTAGGAGGGTCGAGATCGACTAAGGGTAAAAAGCAAATCGCTACTACTGCTTTCGTTTTACATATTTCTTACAAAATTGCTTCACTTCCACTGTCGCTATGTAAATAGTAGTAAAGACTCGCAAAGCTCTCTTCTTTAAATTCACATTTTTCATCGCCCCTGCGTGATACTGCTTGATTTCATTAACCATAAATGTCCAAATAAACGTGCCAAATATTTCATTCCCCGCGAAACTAATAGTTGCTTATTTTCATTTATTTATTTATTTTTATTTCTTTTTAAACAGAGTCAGATAAAAAATTCCATCCCCGCAAAATTTGAAGATTCTCAAAGTTCTGGGAATAGCTTCCAATATTCGAGAAATACTCAGCCATCAATTCGCATTTTCACGAAATTGGTAGTTTCAAAAAAAGGAAAAAAATTGAACCTAAAAAATTTTACTCAAATTTTTACTCGAAAGAAAAATTCTCCTATTTTTGTTATTTTTTATTTCGAAAAATCTTTCATTCTCGCGAGCTACTAATCTATCTGCTTATTTTGGAATCCAAATTTGTTTCTACGATTTTCTGTGAAATTTTTCCAACTTGAAAAATTCACTAGATCAGAATTAATATAATACAAAATCAAGAAAATAATTTTTTATTATCGATTCGAAAACAACAATCTTAAAAAAAAAATTCTAGAAAAGTGCTTGTAACTGGTACGTAAAAATAGTGCATGTAACTTGAAGATGCATCGAGCCGGATAAATGTATGATGATGATGATGATGATGATGATGACGACGATGATGGTGACGACGATGACGGTGATAATGATGATGATGATAATGTAAGAACAGTTTTAGAGCGAAGACTCTTCAAACTATTTCTGCGGAAAAATCTAGGTTCCCTGAAATTTCGAAAAAAAAAATATTGACGGAGTTTTTTCAAAAATTTCGTTTCAATTTTAGAATTTCCCTCTTATAAAATTGGAAAGAAAATCCTTTTTCGTTGCAATTATCCCAAAACTGCCGACCCCTTTTCCAATTTGGAATCTGCGGAAATCCTGAGGATCGTGGAAAGTCATAATTGCTGTTCAGTTGCATAGGAATAAGTACTAAATTTCTTTCCCATGTGTATATGCCACGCGAGAGGAGGGTCGGGAAGAGAAAGAGAAGAAGCGATTTTTCCCGCGACGAAACAAATTACTTGAAAATTACTCGCCTGGGATTGACGTTTGATTGCGGCATTGCATCTCTCTCGGAAAGTTGTGCGGAGCAACGGGTTCCATATGCACACCCTCTCTTTCTAACACACAACAGGAAACCTTCTCACCCTTTTACTTTCAAAAACCGTCTCTCCCGCTACTGCCACCCTTTTTCATACTTTCTCTCACTCTATTTCTCTATTTACTTCACTTTTCGTATTATCGCCTTTCTCGCTAGCGCGGACGCTTAATTTACTGGAAATTATTCATTTACCTAATTGCTGTGTGCTCATCGACCCCAATTCACTCACTACTTCTTTTCTTCCTACTTGAATCCACGGATCCTTTTTTTTTAAATATACATTTCTTTATTTCACTTTGTTTGTTTGTTTTTCACCATTCATCTGCGATTTTCTATTTTCGAAAATCGCTACTTTGCATCTGAAAATTGCAATTCCTAAAAATTCAACCCCTAAAAATGCGACTCCTAAAAATGCAGCTTCTAAAAATGCGATTCCTAAAAATACAACTCCTAAAAATGTAATGTCTAAAAATGCAACTCCAACAAATGCAACTCCTATGGTCTCACCGAATTCCCAATTTCGCTTGAAAATTACAAAATATTGGGACGAAAAAAATAACACCTAAATTTTCAGTGTCTCGAAATGATACTTCTATAAATTTCGAAACAAAAAAAAATTCAAAACCAGGCCAAGAACCAAAAATTGCGATGAATCAACTTAACCAAAAAATAGAAAAATCTGACATGGATGTAAAACCCGCGAGTGAGAAATTAAAATCTGCAGCTTCGCGATTCCATTGTTCTTACAAAGCAGCAGCAGGTAGAATTTTCAAAACAAATGTTCCTCTTTCCTACGTGAAGCATCTTCACGCAAAAAACACGACATTGCACCTGCAAAATCCTGGGCGCAAAGAAAAAGTCCCGTAACTCCAGGTATGCACTTCTTGCTCTGGAGAAAAACAGTTGTTGAAAAAAGCAGCAGCGGCAAAAGTCAACACCAACAACTCGGCAACCAAATAGTACACGCACGTAGCCGCCCACACGTGCACATGCGGCGCTAAAAAATTCAATGTTGAAATTAAACTTTTTGGATGGCTGCTGAGTTTCTGGTCTTTGGGAATTCCGCAGTCCATACACGTAGCCGTGGGCCTCTCGTGGAATATTAGCTGGTAGCATAGGTTTCGAGCCCACATTGGGTCGAGCTTGCGAACGACAGACGTGCATACCGTATTAAGCCCGGAGGGATTTCGCTACCGTGGTATAACGTGCCACCACGCACACAGACTCGGGTACCCTCCTATGGCACATAGGTACATTTCCACCATCACACGGCAGCGTATCGGTGTTCCGTGTGCAAATACTCCGGTATTCATGAATCCCGGTTCTTGCCCACGGGATATGTACCCACGGTTAGTCCACCACCCTTTCCTAAGGGTTTGCTGCTGCTGCTGCTGCTGCTGCTGCTGCTGCAGCCGCTGCTGCTGCTGCTGCTTTGGCTATGACGCATGCACATCACTTATTTTCTACCTTGCAATACTCTTGCCTTACTTCGAGTATCCATTGAGCTTAAATTAATCTCTTCTTCGTTATTATATAAATACGCCCTGGATGGAACCGTGGATGCCCATTTGTCACTTAATCCATCCACCGGATTTATTTACAGGTACATATATTTATGAACACTTTTCTATGCTGAAACAAAAGCCCCGACTCGCTGACGTCAAAGGACTAACATTAGGATTGAATTCTATTCGAATTCATTCCGTTTCATCCCCGGTCCCTTTCCTTGGTACGTTTTAAGGTGGTTCCGTGATGGATCCACAAAAGCTGCGGGATATATTTGCCGCAATGGAATTTTTCCGCAATTGACCCATTGGTTATGCGTTACAGTTGACACTTCGGAAGAAGGAATCTTTATTGGAACGTGAGCGGATAAGGAGTAGCGGAAATTGCGGAATCAACGGTGGCCCAGTCAAAAATAGGACAATTTTGGTATGGAAGAAAATTGGAAACAAAGGTCACTAACGATTGTGTAAAAAATAGAGTAACCCCAGGTTTGTCCAGTTCCGGACCAGACATTGGCTATAAATCGAGCGTGAGCTTCGCGTGAATCGAAGCGCGTGCGCGTCAAATCAGGGATTCTCATCCGCGACGCAGCTACTACTCGTTACCGGCCCCCCCTTCGACGTGGACGCGCTCTCGCCGTCGAGTTGCGATGCACTGGCCCTCGAAAGTCGTAGCCAATCGGGGGATTCCCACAACGTTTCGGGACTGAAACCCGCGATTTTGGAATCCAGACGATTCCACGGACCCGTCGCCCTTCGTTCCTACTGGCTGTGGAATAATTGAAAAGGAGGAGCAGCCGGTAATTCGCCCATAGTCTCCCGCGCCATTCTTCCATGGAGTTTTAATATTGATATATTATGATAATGAGAGTATTTGTGAATGAATAACATTTGGGAAAACGTGACGAGTTTTCATATCGGTGAAAGCGACAGAGAGGGAGTACGTGTTCTATCATATGAAATCGAATGCAACAAAATGCGAGGGCAGGGTGCGGTCGATGAATATTCATCGAGTGTTTCTAGCAACAGCGTAGGAATCCCTCTCGGGCTCTCTGTTTCTCTTCTTCACCCTACTTCGTACGTATCCGCTGGAGAGGACGAGAGGATTGGGCCCGAATAATTGCTAACTATTCCAAGCACGCAACTAAGATGGAAGAAGGAGAGGTTTAGAAGGAGGAGATTCCGGTTAAAGACGAGAGAGTGGTTTTCGCACCCACGGTACGTGTATTCATGTGTATGTCTGTACGTGTGTGTACGTGTACACGTTCATATGTGAACACGAGGGAGCAGAGAGAGAGAGAGAGAATGTCAAGTAGAATCGCATTTAAAGACTATGCGGGTAAGTGAGAGGAGGAACCATCAAGAGGAGTAGTAGTAAGTAAGAGGAAGTGTGGGAGTGCCCAAGATGGCGCCACGTGGAACACAACCATGGACGTCGAGATGAGGTGAGCGGGTAAGAGGAATACCTACGATCCGGAGGTTGGGTTCTCGAGGAAGGGTGAAAGATAAATGACGTGTCCACCATCACCATCAGCATTCCCATTGCTACTCCACTTGCACCACTACTATCGCAACTGCTGCCACTACTACTACCACCACTGCGGGTACTATTGCTGTGCCTCTTCTGCTTCCACTGCTGCTGTTACAACCATTGCGAACAAACGCCAACCATGAAGAGCCAAAGACAGACACACAGCAAGGGCCTGCAGCGCAACCGATGGAAGCCTCTATTAAACATAAGCTCCTCGCTTGCTTAGCCTCTAACCTTTTCTTTTTAACATCCACTTTCCATTGCAATCTCCGCTTTCATGTCTCGTGAATTCCTCCGCTTCAAAATAGATACCACTCGCCTGCGAATGTTTCTATTAGCCCGTTGCTTGGTTCTGTTATCTCCGCTAAATCCAATTGACTTTTCCATTACGTTTCAGCAATTTGTAGCTGAGATGGGAATTTGTGCGATATAAGATTAATGGGTATTTGTGGATAATGATAAATAAATGATTCCCTTGGGTTTTTATGATTTATTTGCGAAGTAATTTGCGATGAATAACGTAAATTGTTTCGTGACGCTTATCGTTAAGAAATTTTACGCAACAAATTGAAATAGCAAAATCCCAGCAATACTCTAGCAAGAGTGCCAGTAAAGAAAAATGAATTTTACCATGTTCTACTAACTCCTGGGGAAGAGGAACTAGAGTCACTAGGTTCTGGTAATTCCAAAAACCACCAAATTTCCCCCCGCTCCTTTTTTTTCTCCCCATTTGCTCTCTCCACTTCGTTAAAACAATCTTGCAAGGACGGAGAAGGCAGTTAAGAGTCGGAGGATAAGTGCGCCCATAAAGACTTTTTTAGCCGTCACCTACTCTGTCAATTGCGGGTCTCGGGAGAGGACTCGGGGAGCGGAGGACGGGAGAGAAGCGAAGTTTACGAGTTCACGGTGCTCTGAATCGTGAACACTCGGTGTTATATGAACTATCGGAAGACACATTAGCGCAAATCTGCGAAGCCAATAACTCGACTCAACTCGACTCGATTCGAAGGCAGGAGATTCTCCTGGCGCTGGTATTGGTACATACCTAGTCGGGGCAAGGCTGTGGTAATAGCACAGACAGGCATTAATAGAAGGAGGCGAAGGAAGAGAACGTATACGTACGGAGGAGGAGAGCCAAATTATTCCGCGATTAATAATCCGCACGTTACACGCGTGATCGGCTCTTTATCCGAACCGTTCGTAGCTTTCCTTCCTTCCTCTATATGGCGCGTGTGTATCAATACCTGTCTACTCCGTGCTCCACAACCAATCATGAACCAGCCGCCATGTGCCGGGTGTTTATCGCTTCACTGCTGGATTGATCATCAAACCGTACATTACTTGCTTCGTTACTATTAATTACGGTGTCGTTATTAATTACCGAAACCCTTCATTACAATAGTTAAAGCTTTATCTATCGCTTTGATCGTATCGTTTCTTTGTCATTCAAACGTCATTCATATTTCATTGGATTGTTATTAGTGCACTTTTGCACATCCCTTTTATGCATTTTAGTTGGTTCTATGTTTACTCAATATACATACACGCGCACTCTATTCAAGTGGCCAACGCTGCTGCAGTATTCCATCAATATTTCGCACACAAATTCACGGAGACACGGAATACTGGCGATTGCAACCCGTCGAGTGCTGGAGGACCTCTTTTATCGTCGCGAAATGCGCAGCGAAAGTTCCCTCCGTACGTTTGGAATGCGAGATTAGCGTCTCGTTACACACCGGATGCTGCGACACAATTATTGTCACCTGGATTTTATCAGCGCCTACGTCCACTTCCGCCAACCGACCGGAATCTGGCCCACGATTGCATCTGGACCCGGTTGCTCCTGAGGTTACCCAAGGGTCTCCCAGTCCCAGCAAAAAAGTACTTTTTAATCCAATTACAAGCGTTTGTTGCTCGCGGAATTACCGAAATCCGTAATTCTTCGGTAATCGGAACTTTTTTCGACCCTAATTCCTGCCGGTCCGAATTGCGGGGCCATAAAAAGAGAAATAACTCTTGGAAAGTATCCCCCCCCTTTTTAGTATGAGCACTCTATCCCCTGCGACCGAAGCTTGGACAATATCGGAGCTGGTAATAAATTCGCAATTTCCTTATTACGGGTAATGCTCCGGTTGGTGGATACGCTCGCATAAATATCCCGGGTTCCGGTGATCCCATGACTTCCGGTCAGCCGCAATGACTTACACCGAGGGGTAGCTGCCAGAAAATGTCCCCCTCTTTCGCTCCGACTCTCATACTTTACTCTTTATTCTCTCTCTTTCTTCCTTCTTTTACATCGGTTACTTCGGTTCCCTTATATAGAGGGCGATGTTCGCGACGGAATTTGTCCCCGACGGTTCCGCCCTCGGATGACCGCTGATAAATTTACTGAACTTTTCCCATCCACTGCTACCACTACCACCACTATCCTATTTCATCCCTCGCAGGAAGTCTCGACAAAAGTCGATGTGGACTCGAATTTTTTCCCGACATTCTTGCGAAATTAGATTTGGATATGAATATCTCATCGGAGCCGGTTGTTGCAGAATTTCTGTCGAGCCAAATTTATAATTATTGTGTTTCAGAAAATGACGAATTATTGCAAACGCGGCAATGAACTCCCCCGTTCCGAATTTCTCGAAGCAAGGAAGGGAGGGCACTTAATTTCTCTCGCGCTGATGACGGAGACGTGGAGGATTCTGGAATTCGCTGGAAACATTTTGCACGTTCCAGAGAGGCGCATTCGTGGTCCAGGTCCTTGATAGTGTGTCATCGTCCGCTCCCGGAGGAGGTAACTACTGAAGAGCGAGACGGCGAGAGGCGGTGGAAGACGAGCGAACGAAGGACCACGAAAAAGGGAAAAAGTCTCTCCGTTCTACAACTTTTCCACAGCAGCGATAACCGAACGGCTCTGCGCGGGATGTAGAATACTCGCAGCCTCTGTGCACGTACATACAACTATTGGACGTTCAACTTCCGTTCTTCGATATACATTGTACCGAGGAAAAAAAAAGATTTTACTCTCGACAAACCTCGTGTTATACCACTGCAATAATAGCAGTCATTTTGAAATGGATTTCCCTAGATTCTCAAGTTCTCACTGTTTTTTGAAACTCGATTAGAGAGAGCCGTAGTTTTGTGTCTTTAATCACACACGCACGTAATTAAATATTATTGGTCATATGGCATACAGATAAAATAAATAAATCCGTAGTGGCATACAATTTTCCTTTTTTTCTTTATTCAGCCTTATCCCGACAATTTTTTTAGAACGCCTCGAACAGAAATCCGTTCCTCCTTCCGGTGACTCCTCCTTGGTTGTCGGATGAGGGAATTTCGTCAATTGTCAAGAATCCCAAACGATGGTCGTCCAGATCCAATTGTTTCGTGCATCTACCAATTTGTGCGTTTCTTGCAACTATTATTTCCCGTTATTGCAAAAGAATGGGTGTCACGCTCGAACGAAACAAGCAGCAATATCTCGGTACCCCGGGGCCAAACAAAAAAAAGGCGACTCTACGAGTTGGGGAAGAGGTTTTCCTCTCGGTGTCTGTCCCGAGTCTCTTATATTGCTGGCGGATCATCGCGCCTGCATCGCATTATATGGGGATGATATCACTCTTTCTGCTCCCGTCCCTATGCGTTTGTATTAGAAATCCGCTCCGTGTGGGTGAACGGTTTCCGTATACGTGCACGTAAATGTTCCTGTGTGTGTATGCGTGTACCGTATATATTTAATATATACGTGTCTCCGTATGATTACGTATAGCGTGTAGTCACATACAATGCCACCACTAAGGGTGGTTCACTGACGTATGAAGCGCACAGTGAAGACGTTCATATGCCCGATATTGCGGATGAAGGCTTCCGTTCAATAATTCCTTTATGTTCTCTCGAAATGCAGCCTTCGAAAGCCCCCGTATGACACGTCGCCATTTTATGCCATCATCCTAATGCTTTGTCCTCTGCTTTTTCCCTCAAATCTCGCGTGACTTCGATTTATGTGGATTGGATTTCTAAACCGTAGGCTTCGCGGAGGAAGGTTATCGACTCCAGGTTTATCGGAATTACGAGTCACTGATGATATCCTCCGCGAGAGCAGTTTCCACCCTCACGGGGTGTAACGCGATCATGGGGTAAAAGGGGACACTTGGTGCTACCGATTATAACTCAACTTGATAGGTAAATTTTTTTTTATTGGGTTATAACGAGCACTATTTATCAAGCGGTACCCCGTTCCGCCCCACTTTCCCCTAGGTGCGTATTTAAAATTGCTATAAAAGTAAGAAATTATTTGTAATTCAAATATTCCGGGTCACGGGCCCATATTTATAACTTCCTGTAGCAGTTCTCACCATTTTGACGACTCCATTTCTCGAAAGTGTAGCGGTGGCTCCGTTCGTTGTTGGGTTTTACCTGGGTGACGTATTTACGATAGAAGGAACAGGAGGGAAATGAAAATAGAATCGTAGTCCATAGCGGAGTGTCCATTTGCACCGATTAGAACGATAATCCCTCCGTCTTGTGACAGTCTGAAGCTTTTGGCTTCATATACGAGACAAGAATCGCTTCGTATATGGTCGTATACGTGCCCTAGAGGCACCCATCAGCCCCCATAAACAGCATCAGCACACTTCCCGTACTGGGATTTGCTTTATTGGCCCAGGTTATGATCCTGAATCGTCCCGTAGGAAACGTATATACATGTATATTTATATATATATATATATGTGTGTGTGTGTGTGTATCCGTATATACACCACCGACGCAAGGATTCTCTTTATCCCTCGGTGATTTTTCACGGATTATTGTTTTAAGAGCTGTCGTAAGATCCGAACATCACACTTCTCGTCACGTAGATGTATATATATTTATACCCCCATCTTCCTTCTCCAAGCCGGAAATATAGAATGTTTTTTTTAAGGCCAGCATAAACGTAAAAGATTCGTGTTATAAAATCCCGATTTTCAAAGCTGGGAATCTATAACTCGGGTGTTAAAATGATTTATGTAGATGCGGAGCCACTCTCATGCGGATTATTTTCGGTGGAGAAGAAAAAAAGATGTACGCGTGGGATAGGAGAGTTGCGGGGCGGAATGGGGTACCCTCAAAATTCGGTAAATCGGAGGAAAGCTAATCTCGTCGAATAATTTGTAGCATAATTGGAAGTTTATTTAATTTAACAATATCTGACAAACTTAAAACATCAAACATTCAATGCAACGGCGTTATTTTATCGCCGCTGCAGTCACACTGCAATTACCGCATTTAATCACAGTTAATGATATTCCGAATTCGCCGTTTTCAATTTCTGCTGTAATATCGAGGCTATGCCTTTTTCGATCCACTCACACACACACACGTACACATGGAAGAACTGCAAAAGCTTTTACAGTAACAATAATACCAACGCGGCAAAGCAAACGTTTGTAGTTGCTAATCAAGCTCACATAATGCCGATACTTGCAAATAGCCTGCAGCAATTTCTTGCTGCATGTGGGTTCCCTCGCTATGGTCTGCTCTCCTGCTCGTGTAGATAGAACCCTCACCTATGCGCCACCGAGGGATCGAACCCAAGTCCATATTAGACCTTATGCGGACCCTGTATGAGACGCTTTTGCAGTTTAAGTATGTGTACCGGGTAAGTCCTACATCCACCGCATGCGTGTATAGGCTTGTGCCAATATTTTGTTAATGTTCTGTTTGGTGCCCGTTTGATGTAGCGGCACAGATTGGATTTGAAGTTTATAGGGCGGAAATCTTCCGAGAAGTGGACGAAATTCCCCAACTATGGCGGAAAAAAATCTGTAAATTTCTGATATTCTGGAATTATTGAATTTTTTTTTTTGGGCCGATCCCAGTGAACGCTGCTGCCCCTCATTGTTAATATTTAACAAAATTTTGTTATAAACGAAAAATTGGATGCAGCGCCGGAATTAAAATAATACCGCGAGCTCCATGAAATAATAATAGCGAAACCCTGGCTCCGTAAAATAACAAAGATCGATAAGAAAAAAAGCATAAATTGTAAAATTAAAAAAAAAACGTAGAAACGCGTAGAGCAAATCTAATCTTATTTGTTGTACCGCATTTCCAGAGGGAGATTAATTTCATACTTTTATAACAAACAAAGGCGTGGAGAAAAAAAATGATGATCGCGGTGGAAAAAAAAAATATATAAATAATAATAAAAAAAAAGGATTTCTTTAGAAAGTCAAAGTTGAATTCACGAGTAGACTTGAAATCCTCTCATGATGGATGAAACTATGACTTAGACCTTAGAAGCTACGGCGTATCATCAATAACGTTCCTGACTGACGGGCGAAAATGTCTGATGTCCATGCGTCGTCCGAGACGCTGGTATTAGTGGCGGTAATGGTATTGGTATTATCTTTTTAATGTGGTCACGTGTGACCGGCAAAAGTGTATAACGAAAGAATAAGCGACGACGGTACCTCGGTATTTCTCGTTCAGCTGTGTTTCATTCCATCCATTTGTCAGGTGGGCACGGTGTGTACGAGCGTGTGTCTGTGCATGCCCTAGCATGTGCTTGCACGGACATGCCTTCTTAATGACGCCCACTTTAAGATTACGAAATAATGTTGGAAAAAAAAAAAACCTGCGAGTCAGCGGGATTATTATATTACCCCCGGGACTTCGAGCATGTTCGTCGATCTGGAAAGCGTTAATGATATCGGCCCGCTCGGCCCTTATCTCCTACTCATTTCTCCCGTTACGCTCATCTTTCTGAGTATCCGGTGCAAGAAGAAGAAGAAGAAGAAACGTCCCATGAAAGGGAAAATCGCTTCGGACGCTAAATCGGTGAAGGTGCGTCGAAGGAGGTGATCGGTAACGCCTCGGAAGCGGCAACGCGTGGTGGTCCAGAACTGGGCCACTCTGGAGTGGATACGTTCAGGCCACCGGTGTTGGGTCGCCGTGTTTTGGGTGAACCAAGCGAATCCGTTGCACTTGTTACAATTAATTGCGATTTTTATAATTATGGCACGAGAGTACCGATCTTCGGGGACACCATAAGCCCGCCGTTGAGGCTAAATATTCTCTAAATAAAAGGCAATATTGAAACTTGTAAATTGAAGGGACACACACGCCACCCCTGGGGCAGATACGGGGTAGCCCTGCAAAGGGCTCCCATTTGCTGCTTGATATATTATTATTCTTGACGAAATGACTTATGTCAACTGTCATTAAAAAAGAGGTAAGGTGGGAGACCTATCAGTGGTGGTACCGGTGACGCTGCAGTAGAATAGCGAGTGAAATCCACGGGAGACTATTAACACACATCATCGACAGTTGGGTAGCTGCTAGTGATGCGTTGGTATTGTTGTGGCTCAGTGAGCGGTGGCAGCAGGCGTGGTTCCGCGATAATTCATTCTTGATTGCGTGTCTGATACATACGAGCAGTAATTATACCCGCAGAGCAGTCTCGACGTATGTATATATATGTATATATACGGCGATGTACCATTTACCAATGAACTTGATCTCTATTTTTTTTTTTTCCAAGGGTTGGACAACAAAAATCCGAGCAAGCAAAAGTAACGGTCGCGTGGTTACGCCACTGGCACGGGACAAATCAAGTACCAACCGTAATACATTATAACGATAATATTGGCCCACAATTATAGCGTCAATAACAATTTTTTCATACGTAGAAAAAAAAAAGACACTAATGAAATTAGCGACCTCTGGTGTTCGCCACCCCTTGTCTCGGGTGAAGGAACGCAAACGGGAAGACCGTGAAGAGTTTGCTGACGCAAATCGAGGGTATTTTGAAGAAAGAGGAAAATCATTTCTCTGTTATTCGCAAGTCCCCCGTGCGATATTGTTCTCGCCCCCCCCCAATCGGTGCAGGAAATGCCAACGCTTCGAATAAATTCATCGTCAAAATACTGACGTCAGTCGACGAACGATAAGTCTTCGCTTTATCTCGATAACTGAACGTTACATAGTATTATGGAGACTTGCGTCATATCAAGTGTTATACAAAGCGTTTCCTCGGCACTGAAAGAAGGAAACTGAAAGAAAGTGCTCGGGATACAGCGAATTCTATCTTATTATAGAAATCCGGCTCTGCAATAAAAAGTAGCGTTTTCTCGTTTCGCGTCTGTAGCTATAAAATCACAAAATCGCGGCAATTATAAGTGATAATAATAATACATTTAAATAATAATAATAATAATAATACATTTAATACACATTAATATAATTAAAGCGTATCATCCCTGCAACCCGAGGTCACCTCTGACGTGACAACGCTATTTTTCCTCGAAAAACTGAAGACACCTTTGACGTTTTATTTATCTGAAAAAAATAATAATAATTAGAGTGCATCAGACTCGCAGTCACCCAATTGCATCGACACTCGACAACCTCGGATTCGAATCTCGGCCAAAATTCCCCAGGAATTCCCTTTCAAGTGCCTCTACTCCGACTGCGGACTTCCAATCCCATGTTTTGAAGAAGACGTTGCAGCTAAACTGCATAGAAATGCAATTCGCTGCAGGTGCAATTGAAAGCATCAACTCCAGAGGGTATATACACGTAATGTTTGCAACAATGGACCCAACAACGTCCTCGAACCCTCGTTGTCAGCCGCGGAAGGCACTCTATTAATTGCGAGTTCGCTGCATTTTCGAATGACCTCTCGCCGGGTAAAAGTGCATCCGAGATAACGCATAGCCCGGATTGTCCAGCGGGTATTCTTGGCGAAGTTGGATGATCGTTTCTACCTGTTGAAATGCGCTGAGAGGTAATAGGTACCGGTAGCTCGTTATCGAAACTCGAATTAACTAGTCTGGGTGGGAGTAAGTTTGCTTTTGATTCTTGTTAAAGTTTCACGGGTGTGTGCATGTACACGCAAGCAAGCAAGCAAGCAAGCAAGCAGGCGGGCACAAAACCGTATATGCACGCGTTCAAAGTGCAAAAGCGAGCAGATGTATACATAGTAGTGCCGGTAGTGTTTCAGAATAATTACGATCGGTCGGGAGGGCCAGACTTCGGCACGCCATGTGTCTACCGAACTACTTGAAACTTTCCAGTGGATGACGTAGTTATAGTTCAACAAGGGGACCTTGCTAATGGTATACTGTAGGCTATTGCACCGTATAGGTAGGATGCATGTATGTATGTATGTATACATATATATATGCATGTATATACAACCTATCTCGAATCACTCTTAACATCATGTATGTACTTGCATACATTCCTCTCCATGCAATCCAGATTCTCCACTCCAGGATATATATGTATATGTATATAGTATATAGGCAAATCTCAATATAAAATCACCCTAGGTGCATATATATAGACCTCGACCCTAAACATCTCCGCCATTTCACCAACATGTGGTTTCGAAAATTTGCGCAAAACTTTAATTAT
This sequence comes from Gasteruption jaculator, assembly GCA_949825005.1. NCBI lineage: Eukaryota > Metazoa > Arthropoda > Insecta > Hymenoptera > Gasteruptiidae > Gasteruption > Gasteruption jaculator. The sequence goes on along the minus strand of OX463764.1, from coordinate 6,167,169 downwards.
TGAAATTAAAAATAAGGAATCATAATCATAATTCTAATTCCTCCGACGTGGAAAAATTCACTCCGTCAATTGTAGAAATTACTACGAAATTTGTGGTTTAAAAAAATTCGCGTGAAATTTTTAGTATCCATTTTATAAAATAATTTCGAAAATTTGCCCTAGACTATTATCCATTTTTGAAAATAATTGATACTATAATTCTTTTTTGTCATTATAATTATATTTCAATAAATTTAATAATTCTAATACAATATAATACTAATTATAATATTGAAATATTTATTGCACTTCAATAAATTCAATTGTAATTATAATTTTATTTCCAGCTGGAAAAATGCACTCGCCGCATTGTCGAAATTGCTACAAGATTGCACCTGATCGAGGGACCCACTCTGCCCTGCAGAAACACGGGTTAGCGGTCATAAAGATGGGTATTATCTGCAACAACGACCGGTACAATAAATAATAGGAATTAACCACGAACTGTGTACTTTCGTAGCAAACAACGGCATTAAATAATATTCAGCGGCATTGTTGCCAGCACTGGCGATACAGTTTGATGGATTCGGCACGCGCCCACAGTTTAGCTACGGGCTGCTACAATGCCACCGTGATTTTGACAAATGTCTCGCCGCTTTGTCCATTTTTTTTATTCGCCATACGCGACTCTCGCCCGAAAACCCCTCGATATGTAGGCACATTGTTGTCGCATTTTCCGTCTTTCTAATATAAATACAAACCGCCGAGTCATTACCGCGCCATTACCGGATACCAATGGACCGCGGCACCTACTTGGAATTTTATTCATATTTCCGCACACTGCTCCCTTATATTTGGGAATTAACTATGTCGCTCCCTGCGTAAAATCAACTGGCCTAACGAATTTCATTCACTGTCTCGTTTGTTACAGGAAACTAGCTCCTCTCTAATTGCTACCATTTTATGGCAAATAAGGGAACCCGCGTGCAATGTATAGGAGGCATAGGTAGGAATAACGTGCATTCGTTTGCTCGAAATGTGCAGGTAGGTGCCTTCAGTCTTATTCAAATCAACGAGATTGACTGCAATTGCAAGCAACCCCGGAATGGCTTCGCTCGCGGTGAAACCAAAGCATGGGAAAATCATGGGGGAATTGGTGTACGAAGGGAGTCGACGAAAGTGATGTCAAGAAGTGACGAGAAATTCGACCGGTAGAGGCGCTGTCGTCGATACGGAGACGCCGAGCCTCCAAATGCTTTTAATGCTGAAAATTTTCCATGCAAAGTTGTTCTCGTAATTATGCATTTTCCGAATAATTCTGAAGTTCATCGAATTCGTGTATCGATGTAAAACGATGGAAATTAAGTTGCAAAAAATAGGAAAAATAATAAATCCCGAGCAAAAGCGATACGAAAGCCACAAGCGGATGGTGTAACCGAAATTACTTAGCCTGGCTTTCAGAGGCAACCGAGGAGAAAGAACTTGTTGCATGAGTAACTTGTGGTCGTGCTTAAAATATTGAAAAATTTACCCCGCAACTTTTTATGCATGTAGATATATTTATTTATATACATATATACATCAATTTTTCTATATTAGCGTTTCGAGTATCTACTTTTACCCTATTGGCACTTTTTCTTGGTCGTTATCGGTTCGGTACGATTATTATTATTATTATTATTATTATTTCTTAATTTTCCTTGGTTGGTTGATAAATAGTCTTTCTTTATTTTTCTTAGTTTTTATATTCAACCGTTGTATATCAAAACTAAGAAAAATAAAGAAAGATTATTATTATTATTATTATTATTACTATTATTGTTATTACGCGCGATATTATAATTATTACTACGACTATTGATATTTTGGTCTATGAAATAATTTAAGGGAGAAATGGAGCGACGAACAATGACTCGTGAACCGCCGGTAACGTGAATATTCAAAAAAATCGAGACAAAAAAGGAGAGAGAGAGAGATAATATTTGTAATAAAAGAGGTAATAAGTATTATAAACCCCAAGCATGATTTAGTGAATGCGCAATGTGGAAGAATTGAGAGGTAAATGGCTGTACTTTAATCCCGTGGGGAGTTCAATCCCTGATGAAATCAAGCGACGATCTCAACGATTACCAACTCAATTGTACTTGCGCGTGATATTATCATTGTTTAAACTCTTGGAATCGTTCGAGTAGAAATTTCTAAATCACTGATTTCAGGAGGGATTTCGAATATACCGCGAAATACTTCTTTCGTATTAAAAAACATATTTTTCTATCGAAAAAAAAAAGGGAAGGCGCGATAAAGGCCGAGTAATTGGCTGCGCCGCATTCAGTGTCGAAAATTGCACAGCTCCGTGCAACGCGAGATGTTGCATTTCGTTGCAACAAATATTGATGCTGAAAGTTTGTTTTTTTTTGTAATTCCAATAAAAGTTGAATCGAAAATATTTAGTAAAAAAAATTGCGACCGATCGTAATTGTATTTTTTTTAATTCCATGAAATCTTCCAGTTACTCCTTTTAATTGGAAATTAATTGAAAATAGAACAATAATGTAATTCGCAAATAAACTAGAAATTAAAAAAGAAAAATTAATTATTTTGGGTCGCAGTAAATTCTACCGGGTTGAAAAGCAAATTTCGCAATATGTTGTTTTTTATCTAAACAAATAATATGAATGTATATTGGGAATCTCAAAAAATCGTTCGGTGGTAGAATTTTTCATGAAGGGAAATGCAAGGGGCGAGTAAAATGCACTTTTTTCCATTCAACTTTTTTGAGAATGTTATTACTTTGGAGGAATAAAAAACTTATTGGAGTGTCGCTGAGCTTTAAAACGTTTTCCTTCCGCGCGCAATCTATTCAATGGATAGAATTCTAAATAAACTACAGGTAGAAAAAAAAGCAGACAGGGGAAAGTCGATTTTACTATAATATATTGCAGCAAATTCTGCAGTACGTGGGGTAGATTTTGCTCGTGTAACGCAGAATATCAAATTTTTCGATATCTTCTTTAAATATCGAATTTTCCTTCGGATGAATAAAATGTATATTTTCCTTTAAAGTACCATTTTTTAGATTCTACTAATTTTTACAAACTCTTGGAGCCCGAAATCCTCGACAGGTAAATTTAGAAAACGCAGATAAATCAGGAAAAATCTTGAAAAAATGTCCACTCGATCGAAGAAAACACTCGGAATCGTAAAGCAAAAATGGGAAATTGTCGGGGCATTGTTGAAATCGGGTAAAAAATGCATTCCGAGAAGGTCCAGTTTCATTAGAATCTCGTGTGAATTTTTCAAAGATTTGATTGTTGAAGAATTGAAGGGTAGTGAAAAGAGATACAAGACCAAAATCCCAGGAAGGACTATATACGACGCCGTCGCAAAAACCACGAGAGATTTTCTCACAAACCCAACGACGTGAGACTTTACCTGCTCTCCTCGGGTCTACCGGCAAGCCTTAACGTGCTCCAGTTGGCAAAAAGGTTCCCACGATATAGGATATACTTATATGGACATATATACAACGCCATCTTGAATTTAAGGGATCCTTTTTTACCCCCTCTTTGAATTCTTACAACCTTTGAACCCCATGATGTGTATATAACATTTTTATGGGATGTTTAGAGGCATTTCCAAATCATTCTACGGCTATACACCTGATTTTGGGGTACCTTCTTTGTTGCTGTACTTAACATTTTTCACATTTTTCCCGTTTAGAAGAATTTCAATTTCCTCTTTTTTCCTTTTTTCCTTGAAATGGAGGAATTGAGATTTCGATAATTAATAGTTATCCTAAAAATAATTATTTCTACAATGTAATTTATAGAATTTTCTGGTATTCTTTAGAATTCGAAATACCAATTTTCGGTAATTAAATAATTAATAATGCCGGATGAATGCTTAAAGAATTTTTAATTCATATTTTTTACAATTTACTGCTTCGTCAAATTTTTGTTCCATTGTGACAATGAAAAATTCTCGATCTCGAGGCCCCAAAATAAATATTAAATGTAGAAAATCGGTGTTCCTTGTTTTCAATAAAATTGCACTTTTTCGAAATTGCAATTTCTATTAGGGTACAGTACTTTGCTCATCAAAAAAAATGTAATATATTTTAATTTAAGTTTCCAGTCACATAAAAACATTTTGCCATTTTCTTTTTGGTATTTTCTTTTGACAAATTTTACAATTACTAAAATTTCCTTGATTCCAGGAACGACACTGAATGCCCAAAAATTTGTAAAATCTCGTCTACGAAAATGAAGAAAAAATTCGATATTCTATTAGTTTCCTACGATTCATAGGTATAATTCGCCGCAGGTGTTTTGCTGAACCTAATTGAAAGGAATTTGCCAAAGCGGCGATTCGAAAAGGAATCAAGATTCAAGAATGATCGTGATCCCGAACGGAGATCCGCACCGTGAGGTCGGTTTTTGCTCGGGCAGGTATACACGCGGAGGGTAAAAAGACACGCATAGAAGTTGAACATTGACTATTGTCAGGAAGTCTAAGTAATCGTTAATCAAGTGAGAGCCACTGTGAGCTTTTATTGTGGGTGGGTTATTAATCAAATGAGAACTACTGCGGCCTATTGTTGCTCCCTGGCAGGGGCTCCAAGAGAGGAATCCCGCCATCCTGGAGAGACTCTACTCCTTCTGCTATCGACCAACTTCAAGAGAGAGAGACGGAGACAGAAAGAGGGACCCCACATACACGCGTAATCCAAGGATGCTTCATGTGAACGCATAGGAAGTATATATGGTAATCGACCAGAACACTTTTCATTTCATCAACGTCTTTGATTCGTTTCGGTTCATGCAGTTTCGCATTTTGATGCCTCCAGTTGCAGAATCCGCGTCGATCGATTCAGAATTTGCTACTGAGCAAAATTGTCCCGGACGATATTCCCCAGGAATTAGTGTTCCTGGGGATATTCGAGGATACTTCGGCAGGAGAGAGAGAGGGAAATGTTCTGTCCCTTCCGCACCAACGACGAGTACCGGTTGAATTTTATCCTGGAAAGTACGAGTTTCCCGAAAAATTCGGAAGAACGCTTTTTGTTCGGCTCCACGAGAGCAACAATCGTGAGGTGGAACGACGCTGGTAATGATTACTCATTATCCCTCGGATGTGTAATTATCCTCGTGCCGAATAATGGAATCAAGGAAGATCCACTCGAAAGTGGAGGTTTTAATCGCAGAGACCGGGGATGTAACGAAACACGAGTGGAGTCCTTTCTTTTTTTTGGGGGGAAAATGCAGGTCTGCGGTCGCCGAAACAGCGGAATATTTTTAAAATGATTTATTTGTGACGAGATAAAAAAAGCTCCGAGGACAAAATTAAAATTATTTATATGAATTTTTTAATATATTTCCCAAGTGTCTCAATTATTGCATATTAGTTATTTAAATATGTTTTTTTTTAATTATACATTTATTGTAAAATGGCTGAAATATCTACCGCCACCAAAAATCGAAATTTCAAAAATGTTGAAAAATGGGTGAAATATTTATTGCCACCGAAAATTGAATACCAACTTTGACAAAAATTGAGATTTCCAAAAATGCTGTGAAATGGGTTGGATTCCAAAAGTTTCGAAAATTATCCTCCGACGAAATTTCTTTTCCCTCAAATGCTGATAACTTATTTAAAGCCCGTTACCGGCTTTCTTCGCAGCTTTCTTTCGCCGTAATCCCGCAAAACTATTAAATCCAACTCCGTTGGTATTGAGAGGAAGAAAGAAAATACATACATACATATATACACCACGGGACACATAAAAGTGGAGGATTGCGTAGAAAAATGCTATACGAGTGAGTTAAAAAGAGCTTTTGTGTGACATCTGAAATTGCAAGGAGACACATATATATATATTTATACATACATATATATAATATATATATATACACATATACACGAGGTGGATGCGGCACAAGTATACAGGACCAACCTGCGAGGTTCCGCACTACCGTGACGATTATTCCGTGTAATTAAGTCGACGGAACTTTTCTCATGGCATTCAGAAAGCTCTATCTTTCTCTTTCTACCGTCGAAAAAAAAAGAAAAAGTGCGACAGAGACGAGCTTGGTTGCTGCCACTGCTGCCGCTGCTGCTGTTGCTGCCACTGCTATATATACCGTTGCTTCTGCAACCTCTGCTGCATTGGAACCTACGATGCCAGAAGAGAGACGCGAGGAAGTGAAGGCGGTAATTAAGAGAGTTAGTTGCCGGTCTCCCAATTAGGAGGCAACCCTACGAACAGACGCCTGTCGTCTCTACCCTGAAGCAACCTAAAGACTCTACCCGTTCTTCTACACTTTGACCTCGAATACCGGGTGTCCAAGGCTGAAGAGGAGAAACTGGCCTCGATAGCGAGACGCCATTTTTTTTTTCCTTTTATTAACCGGAAGTTGGAGCTCCAATTGCGGCTGTTCCCACGAATCTGTATTTTTGCTCCGAAGAATGGAGAGAAAATTTTCCAGTCGGGGTTCTAATTTGGTTCAAAAACACCCCCTTTGTCCAAAATTCCTTCTCCAAAGGGAATTTTCCACCAAAGCGTTATTGAAATTCGCGGAAAAATTTGTCGAATTTCGATTTTGTTACACCACAAGGGTGCGAAGGGTCCTGAAGGATCGTGAAACCCAGGATTCATGTGATAAATATTAAAAGGAATTGAATATTAAATAATATTTAAAAAATTGCATCGTAAAAATTCATTAACAGAAATTAAAATAATTACTGTGATTAACAAAATATGTATTTCATTTCTAATGATTATAAAGGGATGAGACCAGAATTTATAAAATCAAAATATTAAAATAATTCACCGATTTTGTTTGACAAGAAAAAAATTAATTGAAAAAAAAAAAACGGGGTTCGAAACCCACTCGAGTCTGGTTCACCACCAACGACCGACACCAAATCATTGACGGAGTATGTGCAGTTACATTCGAGATGCAGTTACTTGCCCTGCACCGATTGGCGGTCGTAGATTTTCCTCTCTCTTAAAAACATGCAATCGGATTGATGAAAAATAGTAAAAAAAAAGAGTGTTCCACTTTAATAAGAATGGTATCAAAGGTTCCAACTGGTATCTGAAAATAGGAAAAACGAGAAAGAGAGTAGCGAGTTAACGACTGCAGCGTCAGCGAATGGAAGAATTCTTCCTCTCCCTTTCTTATTGTGACAAATTGGACGATCGTGATGAAAGAGGAAGGTGCAGATGCAGTGCAAGAGCGCGAGGAAGAGGCAGAAGAGGAACAAGAAGAAGCTAAGGTGGAGGTAAAAGACGTAATACCTTCGAAGGGATGGCGAGCAGTAACATTTCCTTCTTTCCGATCTCCTCCTTCAGCACGAAAGGGGTGAATAATTGTAACGAGCTGAGATTACGGAATCCTGGATTGGGATGTACTCGATAAGAATTCAAATAAGACGTCTTTAAGTTCCTAGCGTTCTTGTACAGTCTCCAAGGGTTAGGGTTTAATGGGGAAAAAAATGAAGGAAAGAACCGGTGTCATTTGAAAGCACTGCCTTTTCAATCCGACAAAACTGTACTCGAATAACAAATTAAATCGTTCACAAGGACCTCTTTCGTACAATAAACATCGCCGCGTCATTTTTTTTTGTCCGTCGCGAGAGTCCTCTTATCGAATTAGAAAGAGAAATGGGGCCAAATGTTCCTTCGTTTGATTCTCGAAATTAGAAAAATGGCAGACCGAAGGAAAGAATGTATAGGAATTAATAAGAAAAATGAGGAAAATCTTCATTTTTGCCGCATAGCAACAGTGATCGGTAATACGGGTTCCTAGTTTACCGATCACCTTTATGATTTTGTTTTTTCCATAGAAATATGTATTGATATTATTCCCACCGCGCTAATTGTACGTAATAAAAAATTCAAAAGCAAAAATATGGAATTATAATTAAAATACAATTTGGTATAAAATAATAATTAATACCATATTTTTTGGGTTTGAAAAAAAGGTTAAATTAAACCTCGAAAATAATTCGAAATTAAAATTCCTCCTAGAAATAATGTTAAAAGGCAAGAATTGTTGCCACTTTTTGTTTCCCAATATTCGAAATTTGGAAAAGGTCGAAAAATGGTCCGAAAATTTTATCAAGAACTTGAGCTGATTTTGATAAGATTTGTCTCATAGGAATGGGGAAAATAATTTTTTTTTTGCTTTTCAATGTATTTGATTTTATGGGATTTAAAGCTGTGTACAATATATATGTTATGTAAACATGGCGGAAATAAAACGATGTATGAACCTGCCGATTTTTCGACGTTTTGTATGCGAGAGGCGGTACACGTAGCCGCCAAGTTAAATTGAAAAATTGTAATTGTCGTAATTTTGTTTACCCGTTCAGAAATATTTCAACGTTCGCTTCCATTAAACCCGCGGAGTGTATGTGCGCGTGTAGTTATATACATATATGCAGCCTCGACGTTCGATTCTACAAATTGAATTTTACAAAAGTTCTCTTTTGTTGTACTTTTCCTCATTGTCAGTTAATTTTCAAGCGCGTGTAATCAATTCAGCTGCCCTGTTTGCCCAAGAACTCATTTGCGTAATATACTAAAAGTTATATTCGGGTTGCAAAAATGATTTGTTTCACTCGGGATGCAAATTTCGAGTCGCCGATCAACGCGTGAGATATTCATTAGCTTGGATCGCGTGGTGTCGATAATCCAGTAAACCAGGAAAAAATAATTGGAAGGACAGTGAATTAATTTTGTATAAAAATAAACATTAATTTATGGGAATTGATAAAATATCCATGATTTTTTGTAACAAAATTTAGGATAATGTAAATTAACTAAAAAAAAATTCCTGAAAATACGTATTATTTTACAAATTTCATTTTAGAATAATACAAAATTTAATAGAATTAAAAATGGTAAAAAAAAATGAATGGACCTTCATCCGAAAAATAATGATACGCTTTTATAATACAAAATTATAATAAAAAAAATATTTGATAATGATAAATAAAATTGTATATTAAAAAAAATGAATAATTGCTTCACGCGAGATTCGAACCCAGACCCCCGCGTATCCATTTCAAGTAGGTACTCGTCCTATGAATTCGATTGGTCTTGTCTTCGTCCACTGAAACGGCTAATAACCGACCGATTTTACCAACTTACTGACAACAAGAGTTTCTTGGGGGTCCAAGGAAGTCGGTCGCAGAGGAAAACAAATGCGCGTCTCATTTGCGAGTGCATCGTCGCCATGACTAATGGCGCGACACGTACGGAATACCTACACCAGCGCCATCATCTCGCGCAAAAATGTAAACATCTCGGCGAGAAAGTGAAATTCTGCGCGAGACAAAAGACGTTAACCATTAAACCGACAAAAGGAGCCGGAATGGAAATTTCTTTTGACATGAAACAATCGTCGTGACGACCACGTAACGCGGCATATCCACGCTCCAGAAAGACGAGAGGGAAAGGGTGCCCGAGCATATCCTGCGTCTTAAAATCCGCCATAAAGAACACCTGGCAATGGTCACGACCGGTCGGATAAGTGACGGCTTCGTGTGAGGGGTATATACGCTTTTCCTGGTAGACGCGTGTCTGCGCATCGTCACACCTGCTTACGTAAAGCGATTGCACGGATTCCGGACGAAAAGCTGTATCTGTAATTCAGCGCCTTCGGACTTACGCCCCTTTGGTGGGCAAAATTATCGCGTCGCTCAGCCTCCCTCGCTTTATCCTACGACAATTTCCTACTATTTAATACCTCCTCGGCTTATATCGCCGAGTTGCGTGCGAGGACACGCTGGGACCGAAGCTTAGAAGTTTTAAGGTCCATTATAATGCAGTTGCATGACGCTGCAGCGTGGACTGCAGTGACCAATGAGTGTTTCCTCGTCGGAGGCATATTTTATGAGCGTGAAAGCGACGTGAAAGGTGTAGTCGAGAAACGAATCGTCGAAGAAACCACGCGTGCACTGAAAATACTCGGAAAACGTTAACGCCTTTCCTCGCATGATGCATTTTCGCACGGATCAGACGAGCCCGTGAAAGGAATCCCATGGAAATTCGGACCCAATTGTTTCAACGAGAACTTCCAGGGGTACTTTTATGTTTTTGAACATTTGGAAACATTTTTTTCGCACCTCCGGGAGTTCCATATCCGATGTATTTTTTCCCGAGGAATCCATTTTCATTGTCAAAATTCCAGATTTCTTACGGAAAACACGATTTTTCCTCAAAAAACCTACTTTTTACCAACTTCCGCTGAGATTTCATCAAATTTGACCTTTGGAATCGATTCTACGGGAAAAATTAGCCCTAGAAATCACTTGTCCAACCTCGTTTTTGAAATTTTAATTTTTACCCCATTTTTGGGGGAAGGGGTATGTATGCCCAAAAAATCGACTTTTGGAAACTTTTTTTGGAAACTTCCGGGAGACCCATATCCGATGTGTTTTTTTCCGAGGAATCCAATTCTGTTATTAAAACTCTAGAAATCCCACGGGAAACAGGATTTTTCCTCAAAAAACCTACTTTTTACCAACTTACGCTAGGATTTCTTTAAATTTGACCTTTGGAATCGATTCTACGGGAAAAATTACCCCTAGAAATGACTTCTCCAACATCATTTCTAAAACTTTAATTTTTACCCTATTTTGGGGGGAAGGGGTATGTATGCCCAAAAAAATCGACTTTTGGAAAAATTTTTTTCGCACTTTCGGGAGACCCATATCCGATGTATTTTTTCCCGAGGAATCCATTTTCATTGTCAAAATTCCAGATTTCTTACGGAAAACTCGTTTTTTCCTCAAAAAACCTACTTTTTTGCAACTTACGCTAGGATTTCTTTAAATTTGACCTTTGGAATCGATTCTACGGAAAAAATTACCCCTAGAAATGACTTGACCAACCCCGTTTTTGAAACTTTAATTTTCACCCCATTTTTGGAGGAAGGATGTCCCCAAAAAATACGAAAATTTTTTTGAATTCCTTCATAAAAACCGATACCAAAGTGCCTCTGGAGCCCAAAAACTGAAGTTCAACAAAGAAACCATCCAGGGCGGACTCATTTATCTTCTAATCAGCCATTCCGTCACGTACATCACTCATCCCTCCCGTTGCGCCCCGGAATTAATACGACGGGAATAATTGAGACATTTCCGCGCCGAATATAAACAGTAAATCAAGTTAAAATTGTCAAGATAACAAGGTAACATGGACGACGAAAAAAGCGAGAGAGGGAAGCAAAAAAAAAAACGTGTCAAGGGAGGAGGGGTTCGAGAATGACAATCGTTAAGGGAAGAAGGGTCACGGCGGGGGAGTTTCGAAACGCCCTCCGGTAGCTACTGGGCCCCAAATTTTCGAGTTTGGGTCCCACGCACCTGGAGTTCTCGCTGGGGACTCAACAGGGTTCTTCTTTTGTCATGGTAATACCCCATGGATGTATCCCCCACCACTTTTCACTATATCCCCGTTGCGAAGGGGACCAGGTGTTCAAGTCCTTGTACCCCTAAGGAGTTTCTGTCATACGATCGCTAGGGAGGGATCTCGTCTGACCCAACGCGCTCGCGCGATTTTGTTTAAACGGACAAAAAAGGACCACGTACATATTATATACATATATATATATATTTTTTTCTGTGTATGTACAATGGACGAAGATGGCGTCCATTTATGCATGTATGTGTAGAAATATATGAGGCGCATATATTTCGTTTATAAGGCTTCGATGTTATCGGTAAAAAAAAAAGGCAATGCGCAACCTGTTGAGGAATTGTGTAATTCATGACAGAGTAATAGTCAACGACAGACTTATAGGTGCTTGCCAAGTTTCCGGTGCGTCGATCTGTCGATACCTTTCAATTCCAATGATGCTTTATGGGTACGCAAACTTGCACGCGATTTTTTTTTTTTTCTTTCCTCGCACATGAGGGACTTTAATGGCATTTCGACTTCCAAGGAAAGCGCGGGACTATAAGAATCTCTCGGTCCCTTCGTAAATTTTGGGTCTATCGTTTTTTCTTTTAATGGAAAACGCATCCTTAAAAAATTGACTCTTCCTGAAATTTTTCTTTTTTTTTTCTTTCGAAAATGCGTGCTTCCAATAGAAAAAAAAATTGTGAATTTATCAATCAAATAAATCCACGATTTTTCGAAATTTCAAAACAGGGGCTTTATAATTTTTCTCGACAATTAAATATCATTTCTAAAACTCGTATTTGGAGCATTGCGATTTTCAATGCACTTACGAGCCGGAATGAAAAAAATTCGGTGCGTCACAAGTTGAACTACGCGCGGCATAAAATAATGCAAACCACTTTCCATACCACCGCTGCAACGTATGCCGTCTCGTTGTTGCCTCGTCTACACAATAAGAGACGAGAGAAAGGAAAGAAAGAAAAAAAAAAAAGTCGAAACTTGCAAAATAATTGATTTACGACTTTCCTAAAAGTTTTAAGCCCAATAAAAAATATTTAAGGGGGTAAAGGGCGTAAAGAAAAGGTGTAAAAGATTGAAGGATAAGGGTTATAACTGGCTGTTGGACAAGTCACAATATTTATGATGCAAGCAAATAATTAAAGTGAGAGCCAACTCGCCTTTTTGCTATGGTTCGTGGTCACGACTTACACGGTTATACTATGTAACGATGCACGATGATCGTTTATTGTTAGCGGCGCAAAGACGTCTCTTGTGAATTTGCCATGCGATATGCCCAACAGCGTATAAATATACGCGGTGCATATCGTTGGTACGTGTACGTATATATTATATCCAAACTCCCCTGGTTTTTGTGGTCTGGTAAAACTCGTCTTACTCCGAAACAGGGGATGAGCGAGCCTCGTAAAACGAAGGAAAGGATATGTTTCGTATCAAACCGAAAAGATTTAGATACTTATCTGCGTATGAGGACCATTCATACCATCAAAAATGTATTCATGTATACATTCTGTATCGTAAAGTGACCATTATGCTCCGAAAGATGTTACTTAACGATCCGTCTTTAAATTCCGAGATTTCATGATACCCTGCCTCCCCCCTCCCTTTTTTCCATTTTTTTTCTTTCGATTCAAATTGCAATGTTTAGGTTCTAAGCTACAATGTATATTATTATTATTATTATTATTATTATTATTGTTGCACCCCGCGGAAACCGAGCGGATCGGACTCGTGTTCGAATCCCGTTGCAACTATTGTACGAGTGGTAGCATGTATAATAGGATCACACGAAATTCGTTCCCGGTGTTGGTGCATATTAGGTCGGTGCATAATTAACGACGATTATTTTGTCACGCGTCGTGCTAAATAATCGTCGTTAATTATGCGTCAACCTAATACTTGCTGTTTTTTATATTATTATTATTATAATAATTGCTAGTGGAATTATTATTGTTATTATTATCACCATTTTTTCCAGAATTTCGATGCTTCGCCGTTATTATTATTATTCTTTTTTTTCTGTTTTTTTTTTTTTGGAAACGGAAAAATCTTAATAGCTTCCTTTTAAGAAAAGAGGGAACCGGAAAATCTAATAGCGGTATATCATTTCCTCCGCGCCCTCGCTGCCAATAATTTTTTAGGTCACATGTTGACACTGTCGTTGCTTATCTCCCGTTTGCTGACCGGTATTGTGGTGTGTTGGAAGCCAAGTGATTAATCTTAACTGTTATAGGATATACCCCAGACACGCTCTTTTCCTCTTATTCCCGGTGACCTCGGCAAGGTAATGATCCGTACTATACATGATAACCTCCCTTATCCTCGTATGTCCCGTATCCAGTGTAGTGTCCCATGTATTACAGGAAGGAAATCTATCCTTCGATTTTAACACTCCCTGGCCCCTGGAAGGATAACATAGTACATTTTTTTTTACTTACTCTCTCTCTCTCTCTCTTTCTTTCGTGTTTCGATGAAATTTGGCACGGGAAGAAAAAAAAAATATATTCGAATGATTAATAATAATAATAATACAATATTAGTAATAATGATAATAATAGTAGCGACAATAATAAAATTAACTAATTCCAAATTTGGGCTCGAATTTCGGGGATACGATTTTTGAAAATTTTGAAAACTCTGAAAATGTTAGAAAAAAATTGGCAACCATGAAATTTTCGATCATTGGTAAAATGTATCCAAAAAAAAAAAAAATGTAATATTCCCAATTTCGACGTGACAGCGTTCGGTGGGAGACACTACCGGAAATTTCGCACGACCACGGCTCGAGTGAAGAGATAGAATCCCGGCGAAGTCTCCGCGCTGCCGTATTCTCCGCGTGAAATCAATGTTTCATAAGCATGGGTAGCAATACCGACCACCATGTACACCGTAACCAATGTACATCTTGATTTAGTAGGTCCGGTACACGTTTGGATTTAGCCCGTAGGTTGTTCGGTAGGTACAGAGCGGTTGGACTCGAGCTTCAAGCTGTCTCGTTAGCAGCCACCGAGGGAACGGAGGAAGCAAAGGGACGGAGAGACGGAGAAAGGGACAGAAAGACTGTCTAATAAAGCAATTCCGTTATGGTGCCCGGCGTAACATGAGAAGCCATCCGCCCTCGTTGAATGGAACAATTTTTATGCGGTTACCTGTCGACCACTCACAAAAGGGGGATATCGCCATTCAACCAAAAAAATGTATACATATATATAGTATATATCGTGAGCTCGCTCGGCCCTTCGTCTCGAGCCCACTTGCCCGCTTGGAAATCGTGCGTTTGGAGAAAAGGTTAATTATTAATGAATGAATTAATTACCCCGGGAAATCGCAACGACGAGGGTGCCAGCAGGATCCCGTGGCAAGACAAACGTTTTGGTTACTTCGAGAGTGCCATTTGCGGGCACGAGTGGAATTGTTATTTATTTGCGCGAGAGAGAGGGAAAACGGTAGAGGAAGCGCACGATGAAGGAAAGAGAAGTGGCTGCAATCAGAGGCTACTAATAATTTCACCCCCTGCGCTCACTCGTGGCGGCAATAATCATGGGGTACGTACCCCATCCCTCGGAAGCTCGTCCCACCCCTTCGAACTAATCGGTCGGTCTGTTAATGATTTATAACCGTACGCGCGTGTGTACGGGAGAAAGGGACGCGTGGATCCCGTTGCGAACCCCCGCGGTTTTCACCGTGGGATTTTTCAGTCGTTTCCGGTTGTACTCTCGATCAATTCTGTGAGAATCGTATGCGCGCACGTTGGAGCCACTGCGTTGAGACAATACGTGCCCCTGCGACTTCTTACAGTTACGCGAACTTCGAAAAGTGGGAAAATCTCGGCCAGAGTCGACGTTAAAATTCAAAATCGATGGGGTTGAAATTTTTTTTCTTTTTGCGGAAATTTGTGGTTTTTTTTTTCATTACAAAAATCGGTCAAAGGGAGAGGGGGTGTTTGTAGAATTCAGTACTTGCCAGGGTCCTGCCATTTTGTTTTCGGAAATTTCTTTTTTTTTATACAAAAACCAAAAAATAAAGCCTTCGGGAAAATATCAACAAATCCCGTCGAGAAGTAGACACGTCTCGTTTGTATTCAGACTTATGTGTGTTTCTACACAGTCATATATGGCATACGGTCACGTTCCGGTGCCGTAAATCTTCCTAATTCGCTCGTTGAGAATCTAGAGGCGTTACGGGCATAAGGACTATTCGCTTTGAGCAATGGAGTGGCTCCAATGAAGTTATATATGGATCGAAGTCTGTGGAAACAATGACCACGCCGAGAGATTGCGATTTTCGACGATAGAATTATCGCATCCGTGACGTCACCAAAATTATCGATACCTAACCAAAATTCTATGAAAAAACGGAAAAAATCCAGATTTTCCATTTCTAAAAATTCGTAAAATCGTCAAATTGCAATTTTCGTCGCTAGAATTACCGCATCTATGAAGTCATCAAAATTCTCGATACGTAACCAAAATTCTATGAAAAAACGGCAAAAATCCAGATTTTCCATTTTTAAAAATTCGTAAAATCGTCTAATTGCAATTTTCGTCGCTAGAATTACCTCATCTATGACGTCATCGAAATTCTCGATACGTAACCAAAATTCTATGAAAAAACGGAAAAAATCCAGATTTTCCATTTCTAAAAATTCGTAAAATCGTCAAATTGCAATTTTCGTCGCTAGAATTACCGCATCTATGAAGTCATCAAAATTCTCGATACGTAACCAAAATTCTATGAAAAAACGGAAAAAATCCAGATTTTCCATTTCTAAAAATTCGTAAAATCGTCAAATTGCAATTTTCGTCGCTAGAATTACCGCATCTATGACGTCATCAAAATTCTCGATACGTAATCAAGATTCTAGCAAAAGCAACAAAAAAAAAACAGATTTTCTATTGCATCAAATTCGTAAAATCCTCAAATTGCGTCACCCTAATCCCATAAAACGTCATCTCAAAACACCACGAGCGTCAATAAATGCCCGTGTATGTGTGTGTGTACCCGGAAACTTTGAATTTTAATATAACAACCTCCAGCATCACGGTTTCCATCTAATAAATTTAGACACAGATTACGATTGAAAGAAAAGAAGACGAGGTTAAATGAAAGTTCGAAGGGTGGTAGCGGCGGTGGTGGTGGTGATATCACCCCTGGCAAGAGTAGCATCCCTTCGGTGGGATGATATTCTAACTATCCCACAGTGGAAGGGCATTAGGGCACGGTTAACGTGTGGCTGTGAGGTTCATCCGTAACGAAGGGTGGTTGTTGTCATCATCCCTCTCTTTTCTCTCCCAATATGCTTTGATAGCATATGTTACTCTTCGCTAGTAGTCGAATCCCTTCGACCACGTAATCCGATTTATACATACACGCATGGGACACGTATTTCAGTCTGTGCACGTATACGGGTATCATGCGATAAGTGTGTGTATGTGTATCAAGATTTTATCGAGATATTGATACCCTCGGTGTATCTGATATCCAACTGTAGATGTTTGCACGTATATGTATACATATATGTATATGCGTGTATGGGGGGTATCAATGGGGTGCATCGAATCGCTGTGAATTTCTCAAGGGGTCCGAATTAACATGCTTGTTCTACACCATTTTTTACAGCTTA
Source organism: Gasteruption jaculator (assembly GCA_949825005.1). Taxonomy (NCBI): domain Eukaryota; kingdom Metazoa; phylum Arthropoda; class Insecta; order Hymenoptera; family Gasteruptiidae; genus Gasteruption; species Gasteruption jaculator. Next base: position 6,150,139 of record OX463764.1, on the reverse strand, counting down.
TCTTGAAATCAATTCTCAGATCGGTGGACGAGCCTGATCTGGACCAAATATCTAATTTTCGTAACTGAAACTACCCGAGCTGACATTTTCCCCAAAAATTACATAAAAAAACTGGACTCGGGCCACTTTGGAAATAAACGGCTCACATGAGACATGGAAGGGCAGCCATGGTCCCTGCAAGACGAGGCAATTTTCGCGATAGCATTAACTGCCTTCATATCAGTGACGCAACGCCGAGGACTTTAAAGAAGTAAGCTTGAAACATAGGTCGCAGGGGACCGTTTCTACTTTAAAATCTTTCTGATAAAATCACTCGATATCATTCCACGGTAGTTTACAACGTACGAAATATTCTCCGTCTCTTTGCGAGGGGCAGAACAAGGAAGAATGGAGGGGCGGAATGAAGATAAACGGGATTTCTCTCAAGTACCTAAATCACTTGGAAACTGGATACTTTTCTGTTTTCCAAGTGTCCTCAAAAAAAAAAAAATGCAGGTCGGTGGTAAAGCTGATTATGGGCAGGAGGAGAAAAATAATGCATTCGATGACGTCACTAAGGTAATTTTAAAAAACAAGTTTTTGCTGCGCGGCAACCCTGGGGTCTGAAATGCCCCCAATAAGAATAACGGCGGTAGCTAGCAATTTGTATTTAAATGCCAGCAAAACCCCGGCAAAACTCTAGCAAATGTAATAGTAGTAATTTCTTTTTTCTTCGATAGAAAATAACATTTTCGAAGATCGTTATTTTTTATGCAATTCGACTGCATTGAATTTTGTAAATGCTATTGATACGAATTTTGCAATAAAAAATTCTGCAAATTTGAAAAAGCGAATTTCTAAAAAAATCTTCTAAATCCAAATTTGCGAATTTTTCCCTTCGACGTCGCCTCGAAAGGGTTCGAGTCAAAGGTATCGCGGTGACCGAGAAGAAAAGAATCGAAGCTCGATATACGCGTCACGTGACATAATCGATACCGATGTTGTCAATCACAGAGTTTGAATATATTATATTTACGAGCAGCGTTTCACGATTATTCTTTGCACCACCCTTTGGTACACATCAGAAGCGGAAAACACACCCCCTGAAATTCCCCGGTACGTACCCCCTACGTACCAGTGTTGGTTAAATAATGGACGTAGGGGACGTACGACGTGTCAACTGCCTTGACAGTACCTTCATAGACCGAATTCGATTCCATTCACAACAAAAGGACTGCTGCCAAGCAATGGCACAGTGGTGGCACAGTGGCAGCATTTATCCCCATCAAAGACATTTATGTTAAACGCGATGACTTAAATCAATGCTTCCCGAACTTCGTATTTTCCCAAACGTTTGTTGTTTAATATGTATGTTTGTCGTGTGGACCAGCAACAAAGACGAGTGCTCGTAAATAATACAAATTGTTACGCGGGACAAATAATTGGAGCGTGGAGTGTCAGGCTTGGGCCGTCAAGGGGATGATTTTTGGCAGGAAGCAAGGATCAAGGTATCGATTTCGTAGAAAAATGAGCTTTGACTGGAAAGCAAATATTTCTTTTTTTATACAATTTTCGTCGATTTTATTAAATTTTGTTTCATTCATTTCCAATTTATTAACTTTGCCAAATTGGATTTTAAAATTAAGTCGAAAATAATATCTTTTTTATGGGAGTTATAAATTTTTTTTTTTTTCGATCGGGCAGTAAAATGGCAGATGGACGGTTGGATTTTGCGCAAATAAATCAAAAACTCTGTAAAACCATTACCCTGAAAAACAAACAGAGAAGGATATTTATGGGGATGACGTGAGTTAGCGAAAGAAATTAAAAGTAAATAAATAAATAAACAAGAAATAGTTAAAATAAGGGGATGCACAGAGGAGAAAGGCTATAAAATTCAATAGTATAGGCCAACAGTGGTTTCGACGATCCCCTTGTATATATATATAATACTCTCAACAGATTCACTTAGCACCAGTTAACACATGAGAAAGAAAGAGAAAGCGCTCTCTCAGTCATTCTCTCCCTTAAAATTATTGACCCTCTCTTATTTTCTCTAGTAATACACTCCACGTCACCACGTGGCTTGCTACAACGCAACCCTAACTTCAAGAGGGAGACACACCCCCATAGCCACACTCTACGCCCCACGAATTTACACGAGTACCCTATCATTTGAAACTTTTCAAAATCACTACCATTGGAACCGTGCTTTGATTCTTTTTAAGGCACTCGCAACAGTTTGCTTTTTCACGAAAATTACAAAAATTACCATTCACAAAATTTGGAAATTAACGAATAGGAAAATTAATTATTCCAAACTCCCTTTACTTTATTCGTAGATGTTCGAAAACTAATTGAATTCGGTCGGAAAATAATTTCAATATTTTTTCGTTACGAATTTCCAAAGATATTTTTATCCGAAATTTCAATTTTTTTGTTTGATTACGAATTTCTACAAAAATACTCGCACTTCTCCAGATTGAAATTCCTCCAGAAAAAAATTGGTATTAATGTTTAGAACAATAAATACTAAAAATAATTGTAATTGTAAATTTCTTCCCTTTTGGAGTCACCCCCCCCCCCCCCCACACCATGAAAAATGTCGAGTTCTCGTGAAAAATATTGCCTCCCACGCATCGATATCGAGGAAAATGAACCTCGCGTCGTAGATACTGGTACCACGGTTGCCGATACTACGAATTTCGAAAAAAATCACGATACAACGGCATTTTGGCTTATTTATATTTAAAGAAGTGGAGTTGTAAACCTACGTGTGAGAAATGATAATGATCGAATATCATGAGTCTAGTATGTGATGGTACACATAAATCCATATACCACGGGAGTATATTTGCAGTTGCTGGATCATCATGAATTCCGCTAACGTCCAGGCTGTGTCGTACGAGGCGCCAATCATGCCAACATTCATTGGGTAGGGACGTGCAATGGTACTGCACAATGAGAGCACGAGAGAGGCAGAGGAGAAAACGAGAGAGCGAGCGAGAAAGTGAGAGGAAACCAGTTCAGTTGAATCTACTAGCAACTAGATTTCGCGAGACTCACCAATTATTTGGCGATTCGTTGGCAACGTGCACCAAATCTACAAGTGTTTACTCGCTCTCTGGGTCCATCCCTCAATTCAACGCTGCGAGAGTAGTTCCTCTGGGGGATGATAGAAGAGGGAGGATTACGTAGAAAATCGCTGATTTTTCTTTTAACAAAAAAAGTCGACCAACAACGACATATAAAAGCTCCTCTGTACTTCGGTACAGTCTTTTTCCATCCTTTAACAAATAAAGCTGCTAATTGGACGGCAATAATTATCGGATCTTTCAAGGATTTTCCCCGTCAGACTTTTTTTGTCTCCGGGTAAATCCAAAGAGGGAGGGATTGTTACGAATTTTTTTTTTTTTTTTTTTGGTCGAATTCAAACCCGCAAAATTTTTGGTTCCCATTTTCCTGTAATAAAAAATAAGGAGGAAGTTCTCGACGAAGCTTCAATTTGATATATGAGCCAATATATAAAATTCTATTGATTTTAGGTGGCTTTTAAATTGGGTATCATTAGCGGCACTCGCTAATTACGCAAACTATGGCTGTAATTAGTGATTACTATACGCCCAGCAGCAGCAGCAGCAGCACCTTGACGCTAAATGAAGTTCGTGTTAATTAATTGGAAGCACCTTTGAACCCCTTTTTTTGCCCGATAAGTGCTGCTGTACCCGATTTTTTAATTGCAGATTGGTAAATAAGTAAATTGACGTGTGATGGGGAAAAAAAAAGGGGAATTTTTCGTCCTAATTTCGATGATGCTTGGAAAAAGCTCCGACGAAAACCCCATAATTATCGAATTACTTGAAAGGAATTCGAAAATTTCACCCTTGATTCGATAATGCGAATTATATTATACGAATTAACATTTTTCGAGAGTTCAGTTTCGAAAATTAATTAAATTCTGAACGAAGATAATTCCAATATTTTTTGGCTACGAATTTAGAGACACATTTATATTCCAAATTTTGATTTTTTTTGTTACGAATTTTCGAGAAAAATTCATGAAAATTCGTATTTTTGCAATTGGCAGATAATTGCAATATTTTTTTAATTACGAATTTTACAAAGAAATTTCTGTCCCAAATTTTCATTTTTTTTATTACGAATTTCCATAAGAATTCATGAAAATTCGTAATTTTCCAATTGGCAGATAATTGCAATATTTTTTTAGTTACGAACTTCGAAAAAAATTCATGAAAATCCGTAATTTTGCAATTCGGCCTTAATTTATAAAATATATTGAATAATATAACATAAATGTATTTTTTTTTATCAGATATCACACATTCACATACTTCGTATAATTATTTCGATCGAGGTAATAAGAATAATAATTGGAACACCGATAATAATAAAAAGAGTAACTCTGTGGTATCTGTATTTAATTGGAACGAATGCCGACGCAGAAGCGAAGGCACGGATATATTTATTGAATGATTCTGGTTGGTCTCAATCAATTATATAGGGTTCGGCTGGCGACTAATCTGCCTAATCCGGACTTGGGGCAGTCAGTGAAGCGCGTTATAATCGTTCGTCGATCGTTCTGCAATTACCGGGTGCGGTTAATAAGAAAATCACCCTTCTAAAGGTTGATATATACACGCGGAGCCAAAGTATGCGTGTTTACGTACATGCATGTGCGTGTATATATATCAGACCTTTAGCTTTGGGGGTGGAAAGGATCACGTTCAGGTTCCACTAGACCAAATCGCGGCTTACCGAGTACATTCACTCTAATCGGCTTACAGATTGCTAATCAGCTACCAAAGAGGACTTACATATATAGGTATACGATACCTGTGCAAATAGATATATGTGTACACGTAGATTTACTATAATGGAAAATCTCTCGTTTTTTATTACATATAATACCCTTCTAACGATAATTATTGATACATATACGTCCACAAGAAATTACCAATAAAGGCGCAGCTTTCAAGTCCCTCTGCAAAATTTCTCGAATATTGGAAACCCCAAATAAAAATATGCAATTGGAATTTATTAAAATTTAGAAATTATAATTTTTACCCGAATTCTCTAGAAAAATGTGCAAAACGTTTCTACGTTTTCGAAAATTGTGAGAAACTTTTGTTTCGCAGAATCTTTCGAAAACTCGAATTAAAAATGAATGAGTGATTCGTTGAAAAAAAGAGTAATAAAATTTCCGACCCAAACATCCAATATAAATTTTACAAATATTAAAAACACCAAAGACCTTTTTTGCACAAATTCGCAACCAGTAATTTTTACCTACTTTGCCTGAAAAATTCGATCTCCAGAATTCCAGAAATCGGCGAAACCTGAATAATAAATAACTTTGGGTTTGTAATAAATGACTCGAGTTCAAGCCCGACTTCCGACTAATAAATAATTTGTTTACAAAGGAAAGGCGAAGCTCCTGATCCAAATAAGTAATTAAAATCCGATTAAAAAAAAAATTCGCTGCTCTGAATACCGTGAAAATTTCTTTGTCTTGCTCGAAATGTCAAGGGATGAAAAGATGGAATTTTTCGTGTAAAGAACCAGAGACCACATATTTAATTTAGCAAGCGACAACGAGGGGGCGTGTATACATCTGTCAATATTGAACCGAACCTACCCAGTTCCAGTACCTTTGCTGGCAATTTAGGGGCTTTGCTGGAGTTATTGGAGGTTGTCAGTACTGGTCTCCAGTGCCATAAACACGTGCTCCGATTTCGCGGTAAATCGTCGTTTCAACCGACTCTCATCCCTCGCTGCCAGTATTTAGTATCAGTGTAGTAGTAGTTAGTCAGTCGTTTGTCTCCATCCCTCTCAGAAAACTTGCATACACACACACACACATACGCACAACGATTCTTTCACGGACCGGTTCCCGGAGGACAAAATTCGGCAAAGAATGAACGGAAAACGCCTTTTTCTACGTTTCCAACGAACATTTTTGAGGCCATAAATTTATTAAAAAAGAAATGGAAAAAAAAGAAATAGAAATTCTCATGAAATATTTTGGAAATCTTCGAATTCTTGAGAAACGTGGAACCCGAGGGAGCGGAGACTTGAGAAAATGAAAAAATTTGTAAATTTGATTTGACGAAAATTTGGGCAATTCAATTATTTTTATTATTTATTCTAAATACTTGATAATTGAATATATATTGTATATTCAAATATATATTATATATAAATTGAATATATTTATTATTATTATTATTTGATAATTGTATTATTTTTTATTATTTTCTGGTCAATTGAATTATAGAATTTATTGGGGCGTTTAAAGTTAAACCAATATTTGCTGAAAGCCCGCATGTGGATTTAATAAATGTGTGTTTCTTGAAAACCGCCTGGATTTGTGTCAGAATTTGTAGTATTTGAACGTCTAAAAGTTTCCCCCGTATGTATATTTATGTAGTATATGGAAGTAGGGTAGGTTTTGAAAAACGGTACCTCCGACTCAGCTCTGAAAAAAAGGGTAACTCGATGTGTATCGAATTAAAAGAAATTTAAGAACCGGATGTTCCCTTTCGCACGGGTTTCAAGTCGTTAAATCGTCCGTAAAGGACATTACTAATACCTCCAAATATTGACGGACGAGAAAGTAACTGAAAGAGGCGAAATCGCGCAATCTATCATCAACTAACTCTGACGTCGCTGAATAGAAATAATTAAACTTGGAAAATAATTATTCGATAAAATTATTAAACTTATTGAAATTATAAAATTGAAATTATTTCAAGTATTAATTCCAATTATCGATAAAATAATTAAATGATAATATCGATACTTTGATAATTAAAGAATAATACTGATACTTTGGACTCCAAGGGGTAGAAATTTTCCCCGGTCCAGTATCGGTGCAAATTGACCCGATACGCTTCTATTAAAAATTTATTTATACAAATGCCGTATTCTTTTTTATGCCAAAACAACACGTTAAAGCCTGACTTTCACCCTCTGAATATATGTGACAGCTCTACTTGTGTCTCAAAAGCGTCCTAGTTCCACCCCTAGTGCATTCGGGGTGCACTTCAAACTATTTTTATACAGATATGTTATAGAAATAGAAAAGAATGAAGAAGGTTCCTTGCAGCACGACTTAGTAGGTGAATAGACAAGAATTTGCATTTGCATATATTTTTACTTTACGTGTATACATTTCACCCTTAGTTGGCCTACTGGGGAGGCCTGGTTCCATCTTTGTAGTAAAAAAAAATTCTGCAATTTTTTTTTTTTTCGTACCAAATATCATTCTGTTATATAATATTCTATTTTCTATTTTCACAAACGATAAATATTATATTTTCATAAAACAAATCGACATTTAGCAATAACGGTACAATTTTCTTCAATTAAAAAGAATTCCACGCGTTTCGAATTTTTATCAGCGGGGTCTCGAAAGCTCCAGTGTGCCAACTATGTCATTCCGGTGAAGTGGATCAGTTACCAATATAATTCCCTAATTAGCACTAGACTAATTAACTATTCGATCTATTTCGGTACGAATTTTTTTTTTTCTTAACGCAGTGAAATGCTCGAAAAAAAAAATTCTTTGCTGCAGGACGAACGATTTGTTCGAGGCATTTTTTTTGTGTTTTCGAATTTGACTCGTGCACTCGCGAACTTAACGACGGCGATACTATTATAATTTACAATAAAATTCCTTTTTTCTTTTTCGCTCGCAATTAGAACGAGCTGAACAGTGCCGTCGCGTGTGTACGAACGTGGCCATTAAAATGTTCAAACAAACAAACAAACAAACTAACTGACAAAAACAATGCTATAATAAATAGGACAAAAAGAAACGTGCATGAATTGAATGTAACGCAACGACACTTGGTGAAAATTACTAGCGGCGTTATATTGTGTCCATAAATCTTTATGGTTGTGCAAAAGCGCAAACGTTTTAATTGGAACAAATAACAACAATTTGTTATTGTTTTACAAATCACCACGTTAAATAGAATAGAATAAGTAACAATAAACGCCAAACTGTTTTAGCAGTTAGCTGTCGCTCTTTTTTCCCTTTTACAACTAATTATATTTATTCTTTCGTCGCAAAACAATATGGCTTTAGAATTAAAAGGGTGTCGGCTCGAATACACGCAACTGCAATTCTCCGTCTTTTTGATGGTTCGACGTTCGGTGCCTTTTTCCCTTTCATTTCTCGTTTCTTTCATCATTGCTTGGACCTACTAAGCTTCCACATTTTATATATGTGTATACTATATACATATATATATATATATATATATATATATATATACCGAAGTCTCTTATCTGAAAACACGCCGATGCGCCATTTGCCAAGTGTTAAACGAACCCCGTACGTGTTCAGCGGGGCAACTAAAGGGTGCATATCGCACTACTTGCATAAAAAGTCTTTGAGAACGAGAAAAATGCGCCTATATACTGCAGCAATGTATGCATTTTCCTGCAACCTCCATTCCCTTTCACTTCGACAAAGCGAATTGTATTGTACAAATTAACATTTCTCGAGGGTTCAATTTCGAAACTCCAGAGGGGGAGGTTTTTTCCCTCCGGAGTGTTAACGTCGCCTCTGTAACACCCTGTACTTTCCAAAAATGGCAATTTTTTTGGCAAGAAATTGCTGAACAGCAATTTTGGTGTTGTTCATTTTTTTTGCACGTGGCCGATGAATTTTTTAGCAAAATAACACTGAGACGTGAATGAAATTTCCAAAAATACGGTATCATAATGTAAATAAAATAATTTACATAATGGAAAATTTCCCTAAAAAAGATGACTATTTGTCAGAAATCCCGAGGTGGCAATTTACCAGATACTGTGTCCCACATTTTAATCGTAGGGTTTGTACTTTAAATTGGAAAAAAAATGTAAGAATTTTTATTTCGAAAAAGGTGTTTTTTTTAATCATTTAAAATGAAACCTCCTGATGGAAGACCCTGTATTTTAATTTTATATATAGAAATATATTTCTTACATATATTTTTTAATACATCGTTCCATGTTTTTTATTTATATTTATAAACATAATTCCAGCATAACTGGAAAATACTATCGGGTAAAAGAATTTTTAGAATGAAATTCCCTCCGTGATATTTGCAGCATCTCGTTCTGATTACGTATACAAGTATGGCACGGATCAGGAAGGATTTTGATACGAACAGAGGAGAAACAAGAAGAAGAAGAAGAAGAAGTTGAAGATGAAGAAGCGGAGGAAGAAGAAAAAGGTATATATAGGCAAGGCAAGAAAGTCTCATAAATACAGTTTATCCGGTGGCGCGCCCATCCACGCTCATTATTCCGAAATATCTCATTCCAGGAGCAACCATCATCTCGCGTGAGATTAAAAAAATGAGAAAGAGAGAGAGAGAGAGAGAAAGAGAAAGAAGAGACAGCATCTTATCTGCTGTAGCGAACTCGACGGCAAGGAAAAAACCCCTTGGATGGTGCAGGGAAAACGGAGAGAGTTGAAAAAAAAAACGGTGGAAAGGGGAAAGCACGGCTACGAATACGAAACGTTAATTGTCCAATAAAGTGAAGTTATGGCAAGCAAAAATGTCTCGTTAACACCGCACTCAAGGAGACCTGGAAATAACGTCACAGACGCCTTTGCTTTTCAGCATAAACGAAAAAAATAAAAATGAGGGCGAATTATGCTCGTCGTCTTCGAGGTTTCCAGTTTTTTGTTTCATGGTTGATTTTTTTATTTTCCTACGAAATTCGTAAGTACCGAATTTTTAAGGGAGTGGTACGATGGAAATGAATAAATTGTGGTTTTATTGCTATTGTACATTAAAAGATAATTCAACAATGAAAAACGAAGAGAATCAGTGAAACGTTGTGAACTTGTAACATCGCAAAATTATAATTGCAAAACTGATGAGTAATTTGAGAATAAAGAATTATTTGAGGTCATACTCGGATGTAATTTTTTGATATTTTGCAATTATGTGATTTTCGCGAAATTTCGCAAAAATAAATGTCGATCACGAAAAAGTGATTTTTGAAAAATCAAATTGTGCCCCAAAAATATCATTAAAAAAAATCTGTAAAATTTGGAATTTAAAATTGTATTTTTAATTAAAATTTACGGTTCCAGCGATTCCCATAAGATTGAAGTTGAGGACCCGCTTCGATGCACATTTTTGTGACGTAACGTACACGTGTGCCCGCGTCTGCAGTTTTACAGGCGCACCAAGGATCGCAAAACAAGTATGTATGTACACACAAACAGTGCGAATTTTCGAGCCAAAATTCTTGAAAAACAGGATTGCCAGGAAGATTAAAGCTTATCCTGCGGGGGAAGCTGCGTGATTTATCCCGTGGTTGTCCTCATTACTGGCTTCTGGTGGTCAGCGTCGTGCATATAACCTGCAGCCACACCTTCGAGTCAAACCGATGTTAAGCTATGTCCATATATTATCATATTTTTTTTTCAAGAAAATTAACTCTTGGAGATTAATAACACTGCCACGTGTGTGTGTTTGTATGTGTGTGTGTGCACACGGAGACGCTTTGAAATGTGTAACGCACACAAACGCACCCAGAAATAATTCTTAAGAAATTACGTCGCTTTAATTATTGCACCGGGAGAGAAATATGCACCCGAGCGGATGCATAAAACACCATTGCAGTTGCAATTATCGTCGCGGCGCCAGTTGCAGTTGCAATTGCAATTGCAATTGCAATTGCGGCAATCTCGCGAAACCTGATCAATTTTTCGAGCGTTTCGGGTTCACGGTGGGCAAAAAGTGGGAGAAAGAGTAATTTTATGGGAATAATATGAACGAAAAATAAAATAAATAACGATACATATATATACTATATATATATCGGTCGTTTACCGTATGCTAATATTTCCTTGGAAAATAAAAATATGCAAATAATAAAAAAGCTCCCGGTGGCCGCTGCTACTGCTTTGGATGGCTAATGGGGTGAGATTGGAACGAAAGGGGGTGGACGTGCTGGATTTTACGTAGAAGAACATAAATATGGGGTATTATTCTCGGAGCTGGCCAACTCGCTCGACCGTCCTCTGATTTATAGGCTCAGCTTGTGAACACGGCTGCCGGTATTTTTATTTAAATTTAATACACTCCAGTTGGCCGAGAGAAGGTGGGGGTGTATTATTACGACGTTAATAAGAGGACATAATTTTGATAAAATTATATGGACCTATATGCGTGTGTGTGTGTGTGTGTGGACTCAGAAAATATTGGAGAAAGTAAATATGCCTTTGCCATATTTGCTACAAAACTGTAGTTGGATGTTATATATTTTATTCGGTAAAAAAAAAATGTATGGAATTTCTAATTTTTTATTTATCATTTAATTTTATATTATTTCTTCATTTCTTTGAACTATTATTTATATTATTTCAATTAATAAATTATTACAATATACCGTTTCATTATATTATTCAATTTCATTATTTGCTTAGAATTAACGAATTTTTTAAATTGTCAATCCTCGCGTTTCAAATAAGTTCCATCGGTTCCAACTAGAGGGAGCTGTCCGGGACACCATGTACTTGCTGTGGTGGGTCAAGAAACCGCACCAGCCATTTTTTAACTGCATTTCGAACCAACCGGAGCGTTCCAAAAAATTTTTTGCAACACTCATCTCCATACAAGGTTTCGAAATTTGTTTTCTCGAATCGATATATTCATGTATACATATATATAAAATGTATATGTACTTTACGTGCACTACTTTTACAAGTCTATATTTGAAAACCTCCCAGTATGTGTGTTAAGTCCTCTCCGCTTGATGGATCGAGTTAATGTAGCGACACAGAATCAGGCGGAGGAGGCTGGAGGTGTGCATATATCCATATTACACATTTGCGCGAACCTTCTTTGGGTAATCCCGAGCAGCTTTTACTGAAACGCTTCAAGCATGTAATACCTGTACGTGTACCTGATCTATGTCACACGTGTATATTATTATACTACTATATTATTATATATATATACATTTGGAGGGTTAAAACGTGGGCTTCGTCCCAACGAGGATCCGCGAGCCAGGTAAAAGATACAAACAAGGTGATAATTGATAAGAATTTCCTATTGCCGCCAAATTAAATTAACTCGAATTATTCCAAAATGGGGCTACCTCTTTTTCGCAGCAATAAATCCTTCGTTTTCCGATTTTTGGTAATTTTTTAATTTATTTTTCTCATCTATCGAGTTGAATTAGGGGTTAAACCACCCCTATTTCTAGAACCGGAGAATTCATTTCTTAAATTTAAAAATTTGTAAGAATCTAATGTTGCAATAATAATAATAATAATAATAAATAATTTGCGAAGTCTTCTGTTAGTCGTAGATGAACATATAATTTATTCCGGATTCCTTTGGTTATAAAACGACTTTGTGACGTATATATTTTAGTAACGTGACGTTTCGGCTTGCTATTCTAAGGCGTCCGAAGAAGGCTTAGAATAGCAAGCCGAAACGTCACGTTACTAAAATATGTACGTCACAAAGTCGTTTTATAACCAAAGGAATCTGAAATAAATTAATAATAATAATAATGATGATGATGATAACATTTACACGAAACCCTAAAGTCTGGTGACGTCATATGGAATTAACAGCACATTTTTTTTATTTTTTACTACGGTATCGCCGACTACGGGGATTGTGCGGAATTACACTTCTATCCATTGTACTCATCCTTATTAACTGCACGTTTCTCTAAGTGTAAAGTAAAACCTACAAAAAATGAGATTTAGGGGTGGCACATGGCCGTACAGACAGAATACACGGCGTTACCGGCTATACTCGCGGACAATATGTTTTCTACTCGTAGCGGCGGCAGAGAAAGAGGGTTAAAGTTAGGGGTAACTCCAGGCATGTAACTCGGTTAAAGCGGCACGGATATTTCATTAGCTAAACCCCCTGAAGCGCAACGACCCCACTAAAATCGTGGGTGGAACGGCCAAAGAGAGGGAAAAAGAAGAGACGGAGGTGACTTAAAACTGAGTATATGCCCCTTCCCAGTTTCATTTTCTCCCTCATTCGCGTTCGCCACATTAAGTCGAGTGGCCCCCCATATATTCCTAAATAAATTGTTGACATGACAAATATATCGCGTTTCCAGCGTGAGGTCACGTGGCTTCGGTACCTTTTTTTTTACCCCTTTCTTATTTATTTATTTTCTTTCGTTTATTTTTTCACGGTTCGATCAATCCCACCCTCCGCCAATCTTTGGGAATCTCGAAAATCGCACTTTCGGAGTTTTCAACACCCGATGGGAGAGTTTTGAAAAATTCAAAACTGTCCCCAATAATTTGCAAATTTTCCTGGGGTTAAATTGATTTCGAATTATTTTTTCCAGAAAATGGGGTCACCAGCCTCGATCCATTTTTGGGAATTTCGAAAATCGCACTTTTGGGAATTTTAACCCCAATCCTAATACATTTACGATTCGACTTTAACACCCGATGGGAGATTTGTCAAAATTCAGAATTGTCCGCAATAATTTTGAAATTTTCCGGGGGTTAAACCGACCCTCGAATTTTTTTTTTTTTTAATAGCGAGATTCAGAGCTTTTTCGTATTTCCCGAGAATTCGCGAGATACGAAGGTGGCGGAAAACCCAAAACGGTGAAGTATGGGATGCAGTGTGTCCTAGAAAAAAAAAAGCAAAAAAAAGGGGAGGGGGGGGGTTGCCGCTGGTCAGTACGTAGGTGTTATCACGGACATTAGCTTTCAACGGAGCTCGCAGGATATAAAGGTGGCCCGAGGCAGCCATTACGAGGACATTGTCCGTGTGGAGGTTCTCTCGTTCGTCACACTCCTCTATATACATTTACCCTCCCCCTCCCTCGCTCCTTTCATTTCTACAACACCCCTCTTCACGAAGGAGAAAACCCCTTATCAGAATTCTTAACCCGCTTCGTCGACACCTTGTCGCAAATCCATTTCGCAGTCGGTGAATTACTCCAGAAACGTACTGGGAATCGAAACGAGAGTTGCGTTCCCAATAATTTCAAAGGAATTCTCCACTTTTTTTCGCCCCAACTCCAATTCCCCGTTTTCCTTCCCCTTGACGAAAAAAAAAAAAATATTAAATTGAAATTTTATTTGTCTACTTCAAGCCAAAATTTACTTTTGCAGAAACGTCCCTCCCACGCACGCGCACGTGTCCCCAAATTTATTTACTTCGATTATTTTTTTTAGTCGTTTTAACCCTCGATCCATTTTCGGGAAATTCGAAAATCGCACTTTTATAGGAACTTTAACACCAATCCTACTGTATTTATATTTCAATTTTAACACCCCATGGGAGATTCGCGAAAATTCAAAACTGTGCCTAAATAAATTTCAGGTTTTCCTGGGGTCAAATTTTTTTGTTTCTAAAAAAATAGGAAGACCTAGGGTTTTTTCGTAATTCCCCGAGCATCCGCGAGATTCGAAAATAGCGTAAAACTCAAAACGGTGGAATATGGAATATCCAGCGTGTCATAGAAAAAAAGATGCAATTGCGTGTGCGTCGGGCGATAAGGGAGCGAGAAATATAATGAAGACGAAAATAATTATATGGCGTGAAACGATTCTTCTACTTTATTTCGCGCTTTTTTTTTCGCCTTCTCTTCCCCTTTGTTTGTATTATCGCCAGTGCAATGGGGTAAAAATGAGATGAAATATTGGCAAGCAGTATCTCAACAAATTAGCTCGATGAAATGCAGATGAAAACACAAAGTGAGTGTAAAAGCAGACGGATAGACGATGAGTGGAAAGCGAGAAAGTGAATGAGAAATAGAAGAGAGAGGGTGAATCAAAGTAAAGTCGTTGAAGCTCATTGGGCTGGAAGTAACCGACAGAGTGCCTTCCATACCATACTACTAATCTTATGCAATTACTTTACAATTCACTTTAGCAGTTAGCATTCACTGCCGATAGACGATGAACCAATCTTGAGAATCAAATTACCAGTATATTTTTCTTTTATTCCCTTCCACTGTATTGTGCATTTAACCGGTTTTGGTGCAACTGTGTTTTCAGATTTCCGCCGAAACTGCAGTTACGTGACGGGGCAATTGGCGTCGGTGCAACAATTGGTGCAGTTGAGTCTCGGAGTCACCCCGCGGATCGTACCGGGCGAATTTTTCGACGCGGACACAGATCTTAGGTCAATTAAGAAAATTCGAGAATTTAAAAAAAATATATTGAACGTCGAGAATTTCGACAAGAAAATCCCGAATATCGAGAATTTCCCCAAGAAAATCTCAAATATCGAGAATTTCGAGAGGACAAATTTCGAATATCGAGAGTTTCGACAGAAAAATTTCGAATATCGAGAATTTCGATGGAAAAAAATCTCCAGCACCGAGAATTTCGAGAAAAAAAATCTCGAATATTGAGAATTCCGAGCCGAAATCCTGCAATTTTTGTGGACACAAGTGAACATAATTGGAGACTTCATGGACCTTGATGTATCGCAATGGGAGCCATAGTGAACCTTCGTCGGATACATTAGTAACCTCGATAAGTCACATAATCCTTATTAGAGGGTTGTTCCAGATCTGAAAAAGGGGATGTGCAGACAGATTCGCAGATATCAATCGACCGGAAGAAAACGCGTTGCGGGAGAGAGTAAGACAGACGTAAAATGGGAAAAAAGGAGAAAAAGAGAGACACTCGGCTGGTAAACAAACTGTCTGAAACACACTCTGAAATGCTCCATTCCATTTGAGAATATCAAGCGAGCCCCGCAAGTCCTCTCGACGGCATTATCTCGGTACATATTTAAGTGCATGACGTGAAGACTGCTGTACCCCTCTCTGTACCACCTCACCCCTAAAACTACCCTTCCCTCTTGCTCCCTCTTCCTCTCTCTCTCTCTCTCTCTCTCTCTTTTACTCTCTTTCTCTCTTCCTCTTTTCCTCTCTCTCTCTCTCTCTCTCTCTCTCTCTCTCTCTCTCTCTCTCTCTCTCTCTCTCTCTCTCTCTCTCTCTCTGGTACGACTCCTTCTATCTTTCTCTTCTTCTCTCTATGTGCCCTCCTGACCCCTTCACCCTTACCCGAGGAACCACCTAGAAGTCCTCATTTCACGGTAGCTGTCAGACGCAGCCCTGGGCGGGTCATCAGATACTAGAGCCTCGGATAATACCAAACGGAATACACAAGCTCGGATGGAATATGCTAGCA
This sequence comes from Gasteruption jaculator, assembly GCA_949825005.1. Taxonomy (NCBI): domain Eukaryota; kingdom Metazoa; phylum Arthropoda; class Insecta; order Hymenoptera; family Gasteruptiidae; genus Gasteruption; species Gasteruption jaculator. Next base: position 6,133,983 of record OX463764.1, on the reverse strand, counting down.
ACGTTATGTTCATATCCGCAAAAACCATTTCCGGTTTTATTCCAAAATGTCATTTTCCAACCGAGGTCAGCTTTGGTTTTAACCCCCCGGTAACTAGACTCGAATCAGCCTTATCCCGTAACCGATCACTCGACTCGTAGACTGCGAATTCAAAATGTAGATATTTCTTATTTACAGTTAAACCAACAACAAAAAAAATAGAATAATTTTTTAGAATTATCACTGTAATAATTTTCACTGTATACTTTCCAATGTAATTTCGTATAATAATTATGGGAAAAATAATGACGAATATTTGGAGCGCATGGAAACGCATTGAAATTGACTGCACTTGGAAATTTGGAGGATGAAGTAACGATTTCCACGACTTTTCCTCGTCGAGTGAAGAATTTTGGAAAAAACTTCGGGTGATTGCGGAATTCCCGGGTTTATTGGGATGCAAGTTTTTTTTTTTTCGAAAAAGCGTGTTAACTGAAGTTGAAGAAATGTAAAAATCTAATCTTACGAAAGACTCTCTCTCTCTGTCGTGAGTTTCCGTGGAGGAAATTTCTTAATGAAATGGAAGAGAATGAAATCTCGCGAGAATTCAATTGTTTTTAAAGGTTCCTTGTGATTTTTTTCAATAAATCAGATTGGATAGGGATGTATGCTATATACATACTTATATGTACATATATATTTACACCGCATCAAGACGAGACGTCGAGACACGATTTTATTAATGCCTTCCGTTTATTTTTATACAGTGTAATTATCGAAAAAAAATTTATGTATTTTATATTTAGACGAATTTGTGTTTTAAATAAATATATAAATATGTAAGTTAATGTATATTATATTCATAATAACCTTTATATTATATTAATATTTTATTATATTATATTATATTATATTATATTATATTATATTATATTATATTATATTATATTATATTATATTATGTTATATTATATTAAATATTATTCGACATTATTTTATATCGTATTATATTTATAACAAATGTATAAATGTACATTGTAACATAAAATTCAACAAAATAAATTCGAAAGCTCGAAAGAGCTTTTTTTTTTAAACCAAAGCAAGAGATTCAGACTTTTTTCCAAAGGAACCGAAAATTTTTAGACTCTCGCATGCATGAAATAATTTCCACATAAACTCGGGAGCCGAAAAGTGTCCGAAATTTGACTGGCAGAGCTTTCTTTTAAAGCTCGCGATCGTCGCCAGTAAGGATGCCATTTAATTTTGTTTATGCGAGCACTTTAGAAGACGTAAACACGATATCTCAATTCCCCGGCGTAATTTTCTCTCCCGCTGGCTCTGCCTTACGATTATGGTGTAATCATATCGGATTGTTATTATGGCTGATGGCCCGGTACCGAGGGTAGGCTGCCGAGCTTATCTTTGAAATATGCTGATAGACCATCATCCCCTTCTTTTCTATTCTCCCATATTCCGCACCCTAAACCCACCCTTTTTCCTTCGGCACCTTCTTCTTCTTCTTCTTCTTCTTCATCGGCTCTCGCTTCTTCCCCTTTTTTCGCGATATACCACCACTTTCTGGCTCGCGAGTGCGAAACACCACCTGAATTTCATCGCCTTCGAGATGACATTCAAAATCTGCACCAGAGGAATTTTTTTCGTTTCAGAAAAAATTATGATTCTACCAAAAATTGATTGTCTTCAGTTTGTATATAATCAATAATTTTACTATACTAACAATTAAAAATCGAAATTGGTACTAACAATTGCAAACGAATTTCGTAAAAATTGAATGCGATCCACCAACCAAATTTTGTCACCTTCGAGGTGACACTCAAAATTTGCACCTGAGAAACTTTCCTTTCTGGTTCACCCCCACCAAGAATTTTTTTATTTCGTGAATTTACGGTTTATGTTTCCAGATTGTATTTAATTATTAATATTACAATACTAATAATTAAAAATTCAATTCCATTCTAATAAATAAAAATCAAATGAGTTGAAGTTTTACTTCAATTTCCTAATTGGGGGTAAATTAAGAGAAGGGAGGATATCCGAAAGGTGTCGGTTTCCCTTGAACACGTTTATTTTGATGTTAGGATTATTTGGAATTCTTCGGTACAAGTGAAAAAAAAAGGGTTTCTTCTTTAAAGAAGATTGTCGAGATCAATGATAGTATAGTGGGTATATTCTCAAGACCCGGACAATGCGTTCTTGACGTCACTCTCAATGCCTACCTACCTACGTTATAGCTTTGACTGAAGGGAAGAAAGGGGAAGAACTTAGAATCTGGATAGGAGGCCTTCGTTTGAGGGGTTGAAGAGAGAACCGATTAACAGTCAGCTGACGAAGAACGAATAATAGACCCCGTGAATGAGAAAAGGAGAGAGAGAGAGACTCTCACTTTCCTGTCGACTCTTCCAGATTGTCGATGGAATGCTAAACGACCCAGAATCACGTTGAATCGGTATTGAACTCTCTCTCTATTTCTCACCGTTTCTATATATTGGCACTCTTTAAACGAATTTCTACTTATTCGTCTGTTGACTGAAGATCCTTGGAAGAATTTCAAAGTCCTTTATGAAACCATCAGCTTTTTTCGGTGCTTCCATTCGAGTTACGCGTTTCGAGGATAAGAAAAGAGCGACGAGATCGCTCAGTTGATTAAAAAAAAAATTGTCCCCATTTTTTCCCTACCATTTTTTGTTTTGGAACCAATTTACTCTTCTTTTTTTTGTATCTTTATTTTTATAACTTTTTTTATCCAAGAAATCTGAAGTCACGCTTCATATTTTTCAATTTCCATCACATTTATAATAAGAGTATAATTTTTTTAAGTAATTTTTTTAGACGATACTTTTTTTTTTAAATATTTATAATAAAAGTTCCACGAAAAAAAAAAGAAATTACGATTGGATTAATTAAAATAAAAAAATAATCGACAAAAATACCCTTTTTTCCAAATAATTCTCTTCCGGGTGGATTCGAACTACAAAGAAAGAGAAAAAAAATGAAAAGGGGTCCCCTGCCCCCCCTCGGTCCGAGATTTAATGTCCGTTGGTTATCAGAGTAATCGTACGAGAGACCTCTCTATCTACCCTTTGCCTTACGATCCCCTGATTTGCGGCATTACTGCGACGAACGCTATGCGACTTTTGATTGAAACGTCCTGATTGCATCCCCATGGTGTTCCAAGGGAGAACCTACCACGCCATGCGGGTGTACTCTCCAAGGGAAAAGCTCTCGCCGTCCTTCTTTTTCTTCCTCCACCCCCGCTTGGTATATAGCACGTACTAAAACTAATTTGGTATTCTAATACTATGCGTGATGTTTCTATTATCTATTCTTCCATTTTTTTTTCTTTCTTTCGAGTAGATTAAATCTTCCGGCGGAAAAATTCTGTCGAAAAATCGAGCGTACGCCGTAGCACAAAGAATTTTGTGGAGAAGGTCTGGTAGTTAAAAGGCCGTGGAAGGAGATTCGAAGGGTACCTTTTAATATTTTTCTTCCAATAGGGACCGAGGACCACCGATGTTTGATTTATAGATTTATAGAAGTTGTCGAGTAATTTCCCTGAAATAGGAAAAAATTTCGAGTCTAAAATTGATTTTTTATGGGGAGAGGTATAAGCATGTGGAATTTTTTATAGACGAGCAATATCAAAAATAAAAATTCTCCAAATTCGTTACCAACATTGTCCGAAATGAGAGTTGCTAGCAAATGGTAAGAATTTTGTCCGCTAGGGGCGCGATGGTCGACGTAGAGATTGCCCCTGCACGTATTTTAGATGATGGCAACCAGCGAGACGCGAAGTTGGAACCCACGCGACCAAAAGCATAGAAATTAATTGAAATTAAATTGTGCTTCGTGCTGCATTTATTAAAAAAGAACAATAACAAATTAAAAATTCCACGTTGTAACAAAAAAAAGGCACAAATCGAACGTAAGAAAAATATGAAAAAACGACCCGAAAAAATTCAGAGACCTTCAGAGCGAGACTTGAAACTCCGCCAGAAGATTCTGTTTTCGTTCTTGGGCTCCACTGGTGCAAGGGGCCAATGGCGGGGCACACCTCGACGGTAGACAAAAGCAATATTTATCCGAACGTGCGGGAAGCGGACATTAGAGCCTCCTCGCTGCCGTGTAATCGGATATTCCATAATGAAAAGAGACACGATTTGATTGAATAGAGTAGTGCAGTACTCGCAATTTGCGATTAGTCGTTGCCCTATGCAGTATGTGGAAAAAAATCTAAAGAAAGGAACGAAGGGATGAGTAATAGTTATCCCCATACGAAGCGGTATCAGTGTAGTGATGCAGCCCGAGTCAGTCGGCAATAGTAGTTAGCCAGTCAGTGAGTCTCATCGGTATAGTGTTTCATTGACATATATGTATGGATCAAAAAGTCCACGTATATGGCGCTGGTACATGCATAAAGCATTGCGTACTGGTAATCCGTGCGGATACGAATGAATGACAAATGAATGGGGCGCGGCGGCGTTACGGCGAAAAGTTAATCACGGTTCGTCATGTTAAAAGGGGGAGAGGAAAAGGGTACCAAAAAAGACCCCAGTTTTCTTGATTACATGGGCGTATGTATTTCGCGAATCTGCCGTATACCCACGCGGCTCCTGCTGTGCCTCTCTCGAGATCGACTCGGCAGCGCCATATGGCTGCATGTTTGTTTTCACTACTTGCCCCTCATTGTTATTGGATAATTGTTATTAAGGGAATTATTATTGCTGCCCGCAGTAATAATGCCCGGACGGGCGTTATTTCAAAGCCGGACACGAGGGAGGCTCAATAGTTGCTCTTGGTTTCGAGTTGAAAGGTCTCGAATATCGAGAATTTTGAGGAAAAATCTTGGGTGCTGAAAATTTTGGAAAATCAAGTCTGGAGTATCGAGCATTTCGAGAGGAAAATTTTGGGCGTTGAGAATTTCGAGAAAGAAATCTGGAGTGTCGAGAATTTCGAGAAGAGAATTTTGAGTATTGAGAATAGCAAGAAAAAAATGGAGAATTTCGAAAATTTCGAAAAAAAATCTCGATAATCGAGAGGAAAATTTTGGGCGTTGAGAATTTCGAGAAAGAAATCTGGAGTTTCGAGAATTTCGAGAAAAAAATTTTGAGTATTGAGAATAGCAAGAAAAAAATCGAGAATTTCGAAAAAAAATCTCGAATATCGAGAATTTCGACAGAAAAATCTCGAATATTGAGAATTTCGGCAGAAAAATCTCGAGAATTGAAAATTTCAAGAAAAAATCTCAAATTTCGAGAAGTAACTCTCGAGAATTGAAAATTTCAAAAAAAATCTGGATTATCGAGAATTTCAAAAAAAAATCTCGAATATCGAGAATTTCGACAGAAAAATCTCGAGAATTGAAAATTTCAAGAAACAAAATCTGGAATATCGAGAATTTCAAGAAGTAACTCTCGAGAATTGAAAATTCAAAAATCTGGATTACCGAGAATGTTTAAAAAATCTTGGATATCGAGAATTTCGACAGCAAAATCTCGAGATTCGAAAATTTCAAGAAAAAAAATCTCGAACATCGAGAATTTCGGGAGGTAACTCTCGAGAACTGAAAATTTCAACAAAAAAAAGTCTGGTTCATCGAGAATTTCGAAAACAATCTCAAGTATTGAAAATGTCAAGTTACCAGATTCTACAATTTTTCTTCATTTCAGTTTCACTTTCAATTTCTCAGTAACTCGGTTTCGTAAAAGGTATAAAATAAAAGCATAAAAGCGTAATAGGTAAAAAAAATTGTCAAGCACCAATTTCTTTAGACGACGGATATCGATGGCAAATCATTACCAGGATGCACTGATTAAGAGGTAAAATTGGATTCCCAATTGTAGGTGAAAAATTGTAATCCTAGTGTATCCGTTGCGCGATGGAAGAAATAAGCGAATCAAAATTAATGATCGAAACCTCCTGATTGGATGCCGGTGGATTTCAATGAACAAAAAGGTATCTTGAAAAATAGAAAAACGCGCGAGTGAAACAAGTATAAATTGGATCGGATGCATATGTGATTTGACAGTGAAAGCACGGAGCGTAAATATACGAATAAAGTAATTGTCGTTAGGTATTGTTACAAACTCGACATATTATGAGCTAACGAGTAGGTGTACATGATACAGATATGTGCACGAGCGAAACAATGCCATGTGCCTGCGTTTGCGGTCTGGTGTAGGTACGTGCACACACAATGCCTTCTAATATTCCAAATATCATCACAAATTCGATATACAGGCCGTACCATTTAAATAGACGCCGCCAAACTTGATTCGGCCCCATTGGAAACGGAAGTGCAACGAAAAGAGTCATCCAGGATCCAATGGGAATTTTTAATTTCATCGAATTTCACTCAATTTATTCTTTATCCAATATTTATTAATTTTTCATTTTAAATTTGAAGTTAGTGAATCGCAAATTTGAACAAAAAAAAATGAAAACCTCCATTTTGACTCCCATAGAATGAATATAAGCCCGTATTGCAATCGTGGGCTTCGAGTGCCAGACTTTAGCCATACTATCGTCCCACCGAAGACACACGAGAGACAATTCGGGCCAGAAACCTCCTTCCTGGACCCCATTTCCATTGCACCGTTACCTTCTTTGTTTATGCGCAAAAGTAGCGTGAGCAAACAAGCAGGATAAAGCACTGGAGAGAACTTGGAAGTATCATTAATCGATGATTCTGACGTATCCCATATGCGAAGCGAATAAATATAAGTGTAAGCGTCCGTAGGCACTCCGCATGGTACGTATGCATATGCTAATGTGAGAATAAACGCTTCTATTAGAAGAACCAACAAACGTCCCACTCGATGAGCTTAGGGATTTGAATGCATAAATACTCGTGTCCTGGCGGGCATATACGTGTATGCATTCATGTACACACGCGTCACGGCCTACGATCTGCATATATCAGGAGATAAGAGCGCAACTTTCAGAAGTTACGCTCCTTTTAATACCGTGAACTGATAAATAAGTGTACTTTGTTAACATTGTCCCTCCATTTCTCGACTCGCCTCGAGAATTTATCAATTTCCACGAATCGATCACGGTCCCTACAACGAGCGTCGAGGCTTTACTTCATCGTGTGCCATTTGGGCCCGCGAACAAAAATTTTTCTGTTCATTTCAAAAAATTTGTTCCCCAACCGATGCGTCCATAGTTTGCCTGGAAATTAATTCTAATTTTAAACTGATAAATATAATCGCACTCTATCGTTCCATTTCTCGACATTTCTGGACAATTCGTGAATTTCCACGGATCGATCGCGGTCCCAAAAATCGTTTTCGAGGGTTCGATTAATTCCATCTTATCGAGTGCCATTCGAAGAAATTTTGGGAATGCGAGGAAAATTTTTTTTTTTTAGTCCAAAAATTAATTCTCCAGCCGACGCTTCCATAATTTGCCTGGAAAGTGTGGAAACGAGGAACCTGGTCCGCATTTGCACCAGTTTCTCTAACTCCAGGAGAGGCTGAGTGGAGAATCTTCGATTCGAGAGCGCGGGGGTGGAGTAGCGAGTACACACTACCCCTATACCCAACGAAATTTCACCTCAAGTTTCCAAGGGGACTCGAGACCGTCGCCCGGCAACTTCGCCTCCTCTCTCTTCCTTCTCCTCCAGGACCAGGACACTTTGTCTAATGTCGAGTATAACTTCGTCGATTTATCTCCAGGGATACGAAATACACTGGCGAGTCTCCACGATAAGAGTGAGTATATCTCTAATTTCTTCCTTCTTCCTTCCTGCGAAATTTTCAGCTCTCCCTCGTGTCCCCAAAAAGTGGGCCATTAAGTGCCACCCTTTGGCTCGAATCCCGGACGGGCCACGAATTGGGAAAAATAAATAAATAAATAAATAAATAAGGCGTCCAGGGAAAGTTGGAATTCGCGACAGAGGTGCCTCGAAACGGCAGACTCCGGTGCGGGAAAAGAGGGCATGCAGCTATAGCGCGTGCACGAGTGGCGTAAAGTCTCATATTACCCTTAAGTGTGCAATAAAACAATGCGCGAGCATAGGATTTTAGCGAAAACAAACATCCAAGAAAGGAAGAAGTTGGGGTTGAAGGGGGACTCCTACAGCGGGTTTTCTTGGCGGCCAAAAGGAGTTCCGGCTAGAAACTGCAGGTTGGCTAATGGATGCCGGGAGTCTTATGGCAGTACGTAGAGAGCGTCGCGACGCCAAACTTTAACTCGTTAATTACCGACGCGAGGGCAACTTCTTGCAGGCGCTCGAATATTTCAAACTATTGTGTTCGTAAACCCCTCGGGCTTGGCTGGAGTCGAGTCTTGCTGTTGGCTCTCTCTCTCTCTTTCTCTCTTCTCTCTCCTCTCTCCTTTCTCCTTTCTCTCTCTTTCTACGCTCCTTCGGATCTTACTCCCGGTGTTCCTTACACCCACACACGTATAATTGTATACACACGTATACAGACACATAAAGCTCGTCGCTAGACGTCTTGCGAATGTCCCAGAAAGCTCCGGTTGGATCGAGTGTCGTTGGGTTCGGAATGGGCTTGGGGGGTGGAACACACAACTTAGCGAGGAGACCGGCAAAGAGACGAAGAGCGCACTGGGAATAGCTGGAGGAGTTTGTAGCCAAGATTTCCAGGAAATCATTATCGATAAGGCACAATGCTTCCCGAATGTACGAATTAATTTAATAGTCATTTGCTTGAGTGCTCTACGTTACAGCCACTCCTGCACGGTTCGCGACAAACGAACGTTTCCCCTTGCACTTTTTCACCTCGCTCCATTAGACGCACCGGACTCACGATCAGTTGCACTCGGGTGCAACCCCCAACCCCTGGAGCACCGGCATTCGAAAAATTTGTGGGAGCTGTTTTTTTTTGCACGGAAACGAGCTCGAAAGAGCAAATTCCCAAAAAGTGCATCCGAAATCCTGTCGTGCCACGTCGAAAGCTTCTTCGCGTCCGTTTCTACTTGTGATTTTCTTCATCCCCATGCGTCCGCGCCCTAGTGTCCCCAATCCACTGTAAAATTCGTGAAAGGCCATTGATTCGTAGAAATCGTTACTTTGCTCGGGGAAAAAATTCGAGCCCGAATTTTTGGAAATTTTTAAAAGCTCGAATTATTTCAATTTTTGAAAGCTCGAATTTTCGGGGATTCGAGCTTTTTGATGAATTCGTCATTTTTGGGAATTCCCAAAGATTCGAGCTTTTTAATTAATAACTAATAACACACTTTGCAACCCTTAACCGCGTCGTGATGCATTTCTGCGACATAATTCAATTTTGGTAATGGTTTGCAGTAGCCTGCAACCATTCTAATCTCGACGGTGTTTTGTGCAGGTATAATGGACGTTTATGGAGATAATGGCAGTCAGATACAATTGCCGAAGCAACAATGTACCGGAAGACGTTGAGTGGATTGGTCGCATCGTCTTTGATTGTTCGTGTCAAGTTTTACCAGAATTCCCCGAAATTCAATATATAACACGCAAGTATTCAATTTTCTAGGGTGGCAATTTTGGTGTATAAAATTCCCTAGACGTGTATCCATAAAATTTTCTACGTGAATTGTTCGAGCAGAAAATGGCAATATTTATTTTTAGGGTTTTGCCATTTTTTAAAAATAGCAAATATTTTTTTATTACAAAAATCATTTAAAGGGAAAAGGGGGTTTTGCTTGCTAGGGTTTTGCCTGGGTTTTGCCATTTCTTTTGCAAAAATTATTTTTTTTTTACTATATAAAAATCGTTCAAAGGGAAAAGACAAAATTTTTCTGGGGTTTTGCCAGGGTTTTGCCAGTGTTTTGCTGTTTTTGAGAAACTCCACTAACTTGCATGTGCAAAAACACCCCTTAAATACCTTAAAAAGGTGCAATTATATAAATAACGAAAATGCCTGGGTGGCACAATTGCCTCGAAAACAACAAGAAAAAAAGGTACAGAGAGAGAGAGAGAATGATTAAACAGGTAGAGAATTAAAAGGCTGAATTTTGTAACAATATATGCTTGTTTTCGAGCAACCGGCGATGCAAAGGCTCTGTTTTTTTCCGCATGAATCGAGTGAATGAATTTTTGCAAGTATACGCGGCACGATCCTCGAAAACTTTGCCATCCGGAAAATCGTGGGTAGGAAAATAGTAAATACAAAAAAAAGAAATATTAATAGCAATAATAATAATAATAATGAACGCAAAAGCCTGTGAAATGCGGGGTACGTATGGATGAGAGAGGGTGCAAGAGGGGAGAGAAAAAAGAGAAGGCAGAGGAGAGAGTGGGGGGATCTCACATCGGAAGTGCACTTCGGGCACAACGCTAATTGTCGCAATTATTACGATATTATAATTCCCTTAATTGCGTGGCCAATCGGCGCGCAAAGTACTTAATTGCTTCTTTCAACGCAGGATGCTAAAGGGACGGAAGGAACGAGAATTTACAGAGGAAAAGTTGGGGAGAGGGATGATGATGATGATGATGATGATGATGATGATGACGATGATTATGATTAATGTAATCGTCAGGTAGATTTAATTGTCTTTCTCAGCAGATTTCTATAAAATTTGTGGGGGTATAAACAAAAAAAAAAGAAAGGATGCGATATTGGAGGACGCGCTTGGTAACCACAGCTACCGAACCTGTATCGGGATGCAGCGAGAATTCAAAAGACTGGAGTGTAGAGCGTCGATTGGGATAATGTTTGTAAGAACGGAAGAGGAGATTGACGTTATTAAAACGGTACTCGCCGCTGATGCTGGAGAGCCGATCGCTGCTGTGGTCGAAATCGCCAAAAAAAAATGCAAAAAACTTCATTCCTCAAATACAAAAATAATTTTCTGAGGGAATATAATTTTTTTTTTCCTACAGAAGCAACAATTTTCCTTGTCACCCGAAAGCGCCGCTGTTTTTCAAAAATGTCAACGAAAAAAATTTCCAAATATTTAATTGCGAAAATAATGAACGCACAAAAGTAGAAAAAAAAGGTACCTTTTACCCTTTCTTCGCGCCACAGTCGACTCGTCTTCCCTTTCGCAAAGATTTCAACCCTTCAACGAAATTCACTCTTTTCACATTTCTTCAATCCTACGTCCAATTAGTGACAATTACAAAGCTTTCGAAATCACAGTAACTGCTAATACCCCGAGCTTTCAAAAGAAAGTGAATTTCTTCCTTTTTTTTTAGCCCCTTCCACTTCCAATTGATATATTACCCGCTAATGCTGAAATAATCCGCATTCTGATGCGGGAGAATGCTGCACGGCGGATTTGCAAGCATGCATTACGGTTTCAGCTCCTTTCTCCGCGTCTCTGGAATATACAACATTAATAAAGTATAAAGTTAAGTTAAAAGAGTAACGACTTTTGGCGACAGAGTCGCTGGAAAATTAGCTCGCGAGCTAATTATCGAACTACAGTGAGCACGGAAGCATAATAAAAGCGGACAAGAGCACGTGTAATGATTCTTTTGAATAACGTTTGAAAACGACCCTTCATGTTCGCATGAATTCTGTCACGCAAAATGTGTAGATCAAACGCCAAAGAAAAAGTATTTTTTTTTTAATAAAGATATATGTTTTAATTTGTCACGTTGCAATGTTAGTATCATCATTAACGACGCGTTGATCCTGTTCCTTTTAGCGCGTGCACTTACCCTTTCGTTTACGTACAACGTTTGTGGCCTCAAAGACTAATTGAATAATAACCCGCAGTCGAGATAAATCGGGGAATACTTACATTCTATATTACTCTGTATTACAAAATTCCACCTTGAACGTGCCGTAGTCACTTTGATGATGATGATGATGATGACACTTCATTTTCATGGATTCTTATTAGCAGAAATCCAGAATACCCAAAACCCTAGCATTTCTAGGGGAAATTTTTCGCGTAGGAATTTTCGCGTACAATGAAAATGGGTTCCTCGGAAAAAATACATCAGATATGGGACCCCCGAAAGTGCGCAAAAAATTTTTCCAAAAGTCGATTTTTTGGGCATACATTCCCCTTCTTCCAAAAATGGGGTAAAAATTAAAGTTTCAAAAATGGGGTTGGACAAGTCATTTCTAGGGGTAATTTTTCCCGTAGAATCGATTCCAAAGGTCAAATTTGACGAAATCCCAGCGGAAGTTGGAAAAAAGTAGGTTTTTTGAGGAAAAATCCTGTTTCCCGTGGGATTTCTAGAATTTTATTAACAGAATTGGATTCCTCGGAAAAAAATACATCGGATATGGGTCCCCCGAAAGTGCGCAAAAAATTTTTCCAAAAGTCGATTTTTTTGGCATACCTTCCCCTTCTCCCAAAAATGGGGTAAAAATTAAAGTTTCAAAAATGGGGTTGGACAAGTCATTTCTAGGGGTAATTTTTCCCGTAGAATCGATTCCAAAGGTCAAATTTGACGAAATCCCAGCGGAAGTTGGAAAAAAGTAGGTTTTTTGAGGAAAAATCCTGTTTCTCGTGGGATTTCTAGAATTTTAATAACAGAATTGGATTCCTCGGAAAAAAATACATCGGATATGGGTCCCCCGAAAGTGCGCAAAAAATTTTTCCAAAAGTCGATTTTTTTGGCAAACCTTCCCCTTCTCCCAAAAATGGGATAAAAATTAAAGTTTCAAAAATGGGGTTGGAAAAGTCACTTTTAGGGGTAATTTTTCCCGTAGAATCGATTCCAAAGGTCAAATTTGACGAAATCCCAGCGGAAGTTGGAAAAAAGTAGGTTTTTTGGGGAAAAATCCTATTTCCCGTGAAAAATCTGGAATTTTGACAATGGAAATGGATTCCTCGGAAAAAAATACATCGGATATGGGTCTCCCGAAAGTGCGCAAAAAATTGTTCCAAAAGTCGATTTTTTTTCCTTCCGAAGTCTGCTATCCAAGGAGCGAATAAATATACAAATTTTGTTTCGAGCCGAATGCTCTATATTTTTTAAGCCTCTTTCTCCCTCGATTCCCCAACCTCGAAACCCTTAAATTAAGGATCATAATTCATAGAAGAGCAGTTTTTAGTCTAATGAGAACGCCACGTCACGCCATGTGCTCGTCTTCGCAGGCTCAAATTTTTCGATGGCTGGAAATCGCTTTGTAACATAATATGTCCCGACGATCGATCATTTCGATAGGGCGCACTGACGGTGTATATATACACTCGATGAATTTTATTTTCCTCCATATATTATCCAAAAAAGATGCAGTGTAACCTAAAAACACTGTCGAAACGTTTCGATGGCTGTAGGCACAATAAATGGGAACCAGCCCAGGGGCTGTAATGGTACCCCGGCCCATCCGAGGGTAGGTAAAAAAATGCAAGTCCAGGAAGTCACTTTCTAGAGCCAATTTCACCCTATAACCCACCTGGGAGGGTTTATTCCAACGCGACTTGGCCAAAAAAAAAGGAGTTCAATTTATTTTCGCATTTTGAGTGTCCCGTTTTTTTAAATTTTTATGCGACACCCACGAATTGTCATTATTTGAACATTGATGTTAAATATTTAATTATCGTGAATTTGGTCAATGGTTTCCTGGAAGTGAACAAAAATCTGCGATTTCCGAAAACTCTGCAGCCCCGAAATTTCGAAATTGCGTGAAAACGTCCCTTATTTGGGTGACGCGAGAAGTCACCCCCCCGGAACCGTGTATTTATATAACTAATGCACGTACGCGCTGTGTAAAAATAATTTTCATCTTTTAATTACATTTACCCGAAAGAAAAATAACGAAGTACCCACTAAGCCATAGGCGTATGAAAGAGACACATAACACTCAACGCAGAATAACACCCCCTGGTAGTGTTTCTTAATCGTTGGATGCACCCTTTCATGACAGGACGTTTATATACCCACGACATACATACGCGCTTACGTATAAAGCCCATTTTCTCACCCTTTTGTCCATTAGCTCTATACCACGATACTTCTAACAGTCACCTGTGCCTGGAAGAGTCCGGATAACGAAATCGCCCGCGTGTGAAAGCTTGATGCTGAGTTTCCTTCAAGGATGCTTCTGCCATGGAACTTCTTGAATATGTATGCGCCTGCATACCTATATATATGTACGCCTATGCATCTTTCATACATATCTAGATATATTCCGGGACCCGAGAACCAGAGGGTCGCCTCGACGCTGCACCCGAGGATCCAGGAACCGCTTTTCGCTCTTAAGGGTTGGTACGTTACCGGCGAGGAATATATGTATATATATACCCCGGCGTTCCTCTTTTTTTTTTGTTCCATCCAGGCTCCTTCTTTTTTTAATTCGCTTCTTTGCACACGCCATAGAATGGGCAATGTGTGTTCAAGGTTCCCTGGCCTTATTAGAACTACTAGAATTCTTGGACGAGAAAGATGAGAAATCTTCTCCGTGTATATACACCCACACGTTGGGCTCCTCGCTGCTGAAACAATGGGGAGCCTTTTGTTAGAATTTTCATAGCACTTTCTTCCTACCTAGCTGTTATTACAATTTTAGTTCTCATCAGCGTCATTCTCATTTTCGCTCGCTAATTAACGAATGATCATTACTCATTTCGACTCCAGCCAGATATTTCGTCGCTTCTACTTGCTCTCAGCAATTTTACATTCCTTTAAGCGGACAGAGGGCGCTCGAAAATTCGAGATCCATCGTTGGTCATGTGTTTTTCTACTTGTGACTATCTTTATAGGGATAGCTTGGCGCGTGGAATCGATTCCAAAGATCAATTCCAGGAAATCCCAGAGGAAGGTGGTAATAAGTAGATTTTTTGGGGAAAATAAAATATGGGTCTCCCAAAAGTGCGAAAATTTTTTTTCAAAAGTGGGTTTTTCGGGCATACATACCCCTTCCCCCCAAAATGGGGTAAAAATTAGAGATTCAAAAATGGGGTTGGACAAGTCATTTCTAGTGGTAATCTTTCCCGTAGAATCGATTCCAAGGATCAAATTTGACGAAATCCCAGCGGAAGTTGGAAAAAAGTAGGTTTTTTGAGGGAAAATCGCATTTCCCGTGGGATTTCTAGAATTTTAATAACAGAATTGGATTCCTTGGAAAAAAATACGTCGGATATGGGTCACCCGGAAGTTTCCAGAAAAAGTTTTCAAAAGTCGATTTTTTTGGCATACATACACCCCTTCCCCCAAAAATGGGGTAAAAATTAAAGTTTTAAAAATGGGATGAAACAAGTCATTTTTAGTTGTAATTTTTCCCGTAGAATCGATTCCGAATGTCAAATTTGACGAAATCCCAGCGGAAGTTGGAAAAAAGTAGGTTTTTTGAGGAAAAATCGCATTTCCCGTGGGATTTCTAGAATTTTAATAACAGAATTGGATTCCTCGGAAAAAAATACATCGGATATGGGTCACCCGGAAGTTTCCGAAAAAAGTTTCCAAAAGTCGATTTTTTTGGCATACATACCCCTTCCCCCAAAAATGGGGTAAAAATTAAAGTTTCAAAAATGGGATGGAACAAGTCATTTTTAGGGGTAATTTTTCGCGCTGAATCGATTCCAAAGGTCCAATTCGATGAAATCCTAGCGGAAGTTGGAAAAAAGTAGGTTTTTTGAGGAAAAATCGTGTTTCCCGTAAGAAATCTGGAATTTTGACAATGAAAATGGATTCCTCGGAAAAAAATACATCGGATATGGGTCTCCCGAAAGTACGAAAAAAATTTTTCCAAAAGTCGATTTTTCGTGCATAGATACCCCTTCCCCCAAAAATGGGGTAAAAATTAAAGATTCAAAAATGGGGTTGGATAAGTCATTCTTAGGGGTAATTTTTCCCGTAGAATCGATTTCAATGGTCAAATTTGACGAAATCCCAGCGGAAGTTGGAAAAAAGTATGTTTTTTGAGGAAAAATCGCATTTCCCGTGGGATTTCTAGAATTTTAATAACAGAATTGGATTCCTCGGAAAAAAATACATCGGATAAGGGTCACCCGATAACCCCCAAAAGTCGACTCCAAATATCGAATTTCCGAGTTCAAAAAAAGATTAAATTCATCCTCGACAATAATTCGAAATTAAGATCCCGCGAAGGGTGCCTTTTGACACCTTCGATAGAAATAGCGTTAATCTCCATCCCATAGGATCTCGGATCACCGCTCGGGAATCTCGATAACCTCGCCCGGTTCCTTCAACCCCCCCCCCCCCCCCCCCACTTCGAGAATTCTCCTCTCGCGGGTGCATGCAACCGTTCGAAGAAAAAGTCAGCTCCCGGTGCATCCCCGTGTAGCAAAAAGCTTGCATTAAAGGCCACGCTTGTAAACAAAATTACGCAGCCGGTGCAGTCTGAGCCCACGGAGAAACTTGCGATTCTTTATTCGAAAGCGTAATAATAAAGTCTCGTCTCTGTCATTTTTTCCGTATTACGTGTGCGTGTTCTCTGTTTCTTTTTTTTTTCTTCTTCGTCGCGAACGTACGTGTGTTCGGGGGCTACACACCGCCGCGTAAAAGCCACGCACGTTCAACGTGTGCGTCCGTGAAGAGATGCCAGCCAGCGTCGTCATTTTCAGGGTTCGTAACACGCGAGTGTGAAGGGTGACACTTCCACGTCGAGGAGCATTGCCGTGTTCACGATGCGTAGCGCGATGGAGTCACGCACACGAGATGCCGTTTTGCACCGCGCGCGTATACGCGAGATACGCCTCTTCCCGCGTGTATGTGCGTGAATGCCTGTGTCTGTGTCTCTGTGTGTGTGTGTGCGTGTGCGTGCATTATGCGAGTGCATGTGTGTGCGGGTCGTACTTTTGCACACTTTACAAGAGCCTCGGCGGGAATTACATGCGAGCCTAACTACGGTTCACGCGGCGACGAGGCTCCGCTGGCATGGTACACTTGGTGAACATAAGTGCGAATTGCAACACTCCCCCATCATCCGTGAGCGGGAACGCGTGAGTGCCGTTGCGTGCATAACGTGCGGACGCGCATACTAATTACGACGTTTCCATTTTAACGTGCATCCGACACACGGTCTCTCTCCTTCTGGCGTCCCTTGTAAACCATCCCCGTAGAAATGATCCGCCTTCATTATGAACCCACCCCGCGTGAATATGTGGTTGCACGTGTACGTATACGCGTAGCTGCTGCACCTTGACGTCCCTTCTTCCGCATCCGTAAAATTTCTTATTAACAGAAACTTAAAATATTAATTATGCACTCGCCGAAAGTTTGAAGAAGGGTCGTCGACAATTCGTAGCCTTCCTTTTATCAAAATATTGCGCAATTTCTGGACGAAGAGGACAAATTTTAATTATTACCAATTTATGGGGGGTTCCAGATCTTTTCTTGCTGGGGGTGAGTTACTAATTTCGCGGGTAATCAGTACCGTGGTTTTCATTGGGATATCGCCGACGTGGAAGAAAAATAATTAGTAATTACACATTGATCGAATTCTAGATAATTTCGTGCCAGGGGTGAGTTACTAATTTTATTAGAAACGAATGCTACGTCAATTTTGGTACGGTTGCGGGTAATCAGTAGCCTTGCTTTTTTTTTTTAAAGATTTTGCAGATATTGCCGATGTTGAAGGAAAAGAATTAGTAATTACCGATTAATGAGTTTCCAAATGGTTTCTCGCAAGGGGTGAGTTACTAATTTTATTGGAAATAATTCGGCACGTCTATCGCACTTCCGACGAAAGTCCTACGTGCCGATGCACCTTACAAGTGCATGGGAAAGCCACTTCAAGACCGCAGCAGTCAATTGGATGTCGATCTCGAGCGCACTCGAATTTTCTCCCCGGGTGCACCTTCTCACGAGAACATCGCGATGCTGAAAACTCCAAAGGAAATTCCGTCCCTCGGATTGACTGCATTTTCGCCCGGATGTATCCCCACGGAAAAGTAAATATATACGAGAAGTATATAATAATGTATTATTTTTTTAAATTAAATCCAATATATTTTGAAATTCGGTGAAAAAATTTCATTTGGAAATCTATATTTTCTATTTTTCATTTTTTAAAATGCCTCTCTGAAGCGAATACAAAAAATTTGTAAGTAAAATATTTAACTGTGGGATATTTGAATATTCCGGATATTTAACGTTTGAATATTTCTAATATATACTTTCCTCGTGAATCAACGGATTTTCAAAATATCTCGAAAAACGCAACACCCAATTGACCAATTATTATTTTTTCCACATTTTTTTCCACTGGAATTCGAAACGCACCGACACTCCCCTTGCACCCCTGGAACTCGGAGTTTCCACCCTCGGCTGAAAATTCCTGCACGAAAGCTCGAAAAACGAAGCTTGCAAAATTTATTCGACGAACGCGTATCCCATCTTCCCCTTTAACCCCTGGCTTTGTATTAACGAAGTTACACGCCAAAAATTAAACACAAAGATAGTCTTTCAGGTAAACTCGCATTTAATTCGCTCCTGAGGGAACGGCACAGCCTCTCGACATATCCTAACCGGTATGAAGAAGCGAAGGAGGAAGAGGCTTCGCGCGTCTTTTTTTTTTTTCGCATCCTCAGCCGTTAATTAACATTTCGATTCTTGCGCGTTTGTGTCGGAACAGACGCAGACATCGCTGCCTGTGGATGCGTCAGGCTTATGTTGGTGCGCGTATAACCAACAAAAAGAAAAAAAAAAGCAGGAAAAAGAGAAAGAAATAGAAAGACCCGGTTGGTTTTTTTTTTTACCCTCTCCAAACCCGCTTTGTCAATGATGTCGTTCTCATTCTGGTAATTAGTTCGTTTGCCTGTGCTAATTACGTTACTTTTAATACCGCCTTGAATAAAGAAACGGTGGAACGAGTACGTAAATGTTAATGTGTGTAAATTGACGTGCCTGGAAATGATGAAAAATAATCTCACTTCAATTTTTGTCCTTTCTTTGTCAATTATCTAATTTACTATACGCGCCTCTTTTATTTTCCTTTAATTTCGTGTTCGTATCAACCGTACTGGAATATTTTACACGGAGTGGCTGATAACGGGGGTGAAGAGAATGCCTTGGCGTTCGGAGCTTTTAAAAACGGGACAGCGAAACCCCGGAATTAGGCACCTTTTATTTTTTCCTCTTGCCATTTTAAGACACATCAATGTAGGTAAATACGAATTTTGCAAGCCAGCTGAACCGGGCTAGAAATAAAGAAATTCCAATAATTGCAAAAATTGAAATAATAATTTTTCAAAAATTCGAGATTTGTTGTTTCGAAAATTGATTGTTTTTTTTCTTTCAACCAAGTCTGGTCGATATAATTTTGCAATTATTATTTTCGAAAAATCTCGAAACCAATTTTGCTTCGTAAAATCCATACCCTCGCACAACCGGGAGACGTCTTATCCCTCGCCATCCCCTATTCGACCCCTTATCATCCCCCTTTCTTATCTTCCAATCAGCGAAAGTCACAATTTTGCGATACACTAAAACCTCTGCCAAGGAAGAAGCGTATTTAACAATAACAATAATAATAATTCTAATGACAACAAAAGGAATAGTATAAGTAATAACGGTGAGCTATTATTACTATTGTTATTATACTCCATCAGGATGATCCCGATGCTTTCTTTGTCCCGAATGGATCCTAGTTCCTTATTCTCCTTGGGTTCGCGTCCTAATCTCCCTTTTCGTGTTCCGTGACGTATGATCAGTTCCTCGCTCATGCACCATCCCGATGGATGTTACGTAACACACGTCGATGTTCCATATATCTGGTACACGTACGGCACATACGCGTATACGCCCCTCCCGGGGGTTAATCTTTCTCTCCTTTGCTCCGCGTACCCCTCTTTTTATCAAAGGTGATGACGAACTAACAATACACGGATAATCCTACGGTTTCTTGATCGAGCGTGGCTTTAATCTAGAAGGAGAAGTACAATTAAATGGATACTCCTTTCTCAACTGCATCGGCCCAAGAAAGGGCTGGGGAACGAGATGGGAGGGGACATTTTTGTACATTTTTGCTACCCCTCGTTTTTTCAGCCCCGAGAAAAATTCTTGTATCGCGTAATAAAAATTATTGCGCGACAGTAGAAGCTCGGTTGCTTTTTTTGCCTATAATAGAATTTTTTTTTAATCCATTTGGGCAATTAAAATTTTATTGTATGAATTTTGAAAGAAATTATTCCTATTGTTTTCGATTTTCACCGATATCTGATATTTTTAGAAAAATAATTATTGAGCCGATAATGGTACGCCAAGAAAAAAGAAAATTGTTTATTGAAAATTTGCGGGATCCAAAACTCCAAAGTCGATCGCAAACGCGTCAAAAGTAAGACAACAAAAAGGAGATCCCTCTTAAGAAGAGCCTGGAGAAAGTTTGCGTACCAAGGATAAAGTATCTGCCATGGATTCACGGTGAGTTCATATTCGCCCCAGTTTGGGAATGAAATAAGACCACCTCTAAGATCTTCTGTGGGATTTTTTGTAGCCTTATAACGGTACAATGGGTTTTCACATTATTTCAACTGTCAATCAAAAGCATAGAGCCAATGTCAAGGTTCGCTTCCATTGACTATACACACGTATGAGCATACTACATCTGCACTCGCCCAAACGGAGGCTTATATATAAATCCTGGAAAATCTGATGGGCTTTCTTTCGCAAGAATCCGTGCAAAGCCCATGTCACATATATCCCCCGTGTAACGTTTTCAATATCTCTCTTTTTTTTTTTATTATCGTTGTATAAGCAATTGTTATTGTATCTAATCTCAGCCGTTTAATTTCAACCCGACTTTCGGCCGAAAACCCCGGAAACGAAGATTCTCCGACTGGAAGCGTTTTTTCCGAGCAATTTATTAAAAAAAAAATAGGGGTGGTAAATTTTATTATTTTTTTTCTGTAGTAATTCAGAGAAAAAAACTTTTTCAAATTAAGAAATAAAATGAACTTCGTTGGTACACTTTATGCTGGTTAACAATTTTTTTAATACAAATTTCTAAATTTACAGAAACTTTGGAATTTTTTTTGTTTTCAAAAAATTCGAAACTCTTGAAAATCCAAATATAATATCATCGAAATTGAAGTCCAAGAAAATTCGAATAATTTTCGAGTATCTTCAACCCCTTGGATATAGACTATAGACGCATATGTGCGTCCTTTAACCGCCGGCGTCTCCAGCTTTGCGTCGGATTCTCCAACGGAATGACATTGTTTATTGTTGCTGCGTTAAAGTGGAATATAATTATACGTTAAGTCCTCGCATTCATCTGAAATTCATATCGCGAGAGTTTCGAGAATACACGCGGGACAAAAAAAAATGCACAATGATGTCGTTAAACATTATATCTATGAAGCGTCGAGAAATGACGACTCGACTCCTCTTTTCGTCGCCTGAGGAGAGTACCAAGCGAGTAAAGCTTCACTCTGAGTGTCATTCAATTGCATATCCCAATTAAATAACAGGCAAAAGGGCGACGTAGCGTCCTGGAGCGCGTCCCGACGCCCCTAATTGCGAATGAGAAAAATGGGGGAGAAAAGACTGAAGATCGAATAAAAAGAAATAAAAAGACATAATCATAAGAAAAGCACATGAAAATATATATTTACATATACAGATATATATATTTGCACACAAACAAACGCACGCACACACGCACGGGGTGCTTTGTATCCTCCCCGTTTCAATTAAACAAATAAGAAAATTAATTTGTTTGGTAGTAACAAGTTGCACGAGACAATGGGCGATATTAAAGCAGCATTTTTTCAACATAATGCTGCTGCATAATACGCTGCAGAAAGTTACAAGAAATATATATATATATGTATATAAAAAGTGTAACGATAGAGGATCATTAAAAATTTTAATGCCTTCGTAATGAGAGGTCACGCGATCTTGGAAATAATTTACTGGGAATGAATTAAAAAGAAGATTTGAGTTTACGAATTTTGGGTCCAAAGGATTTTTCAAAATTTTTTTTCGGCCGAAAATGAAGGAACTTATTTATCGCGAAATTTGTAATTTTTTTTTCTGAAAATCGGGGGGAAATTTCGCACCAAACTTTTCAATATTTACTATACTTGTATAATTTATGTCATTTTAAAAATTGAAGTTTCGAAAATCTGTCGCATCCGAAAAGAAAATCGAGAAAAAGGGAAAACAAATTTTATTAAAGGTTACTAAAAACTAATAATTTTTTTTTTGGGGGGGGGACATTCGAAAATCTGCAAATTTCAAGATTATACCTATCCAAATTCTCAAAAAAATCTTAAACACCCGAATTTGTCTACATTTTCGAGATTTCTACGGAGACGTGAAAAAATTCTACTACGAAAAAGAATTAAAGAAAAAAAATTCCAACATGGTAAAAATTACTCGACACGGAAATTCCAGGTATTCTCGGCTTTCGTCTTTTCCGCGGGTAAAGACGCTCTCGTCCCCGTATAATGACGACTTTAACCCGCCTGAAATGTTTCTACACCAGTTCCATAAAATAATTCCATTTACGATATAATGCGTCTCCCAACAAAAAAAGAAAAAGATGTCACGAAAAAAGAAAAAGATGAAAATTCATAACAAAGTTACGAGACATTATTGTAATTGGGAAACAGGTCGTGAATAAATGCCAAGCACAGATTGGCAAAATATTGCAACCATGAGAACGAGCCGGGAAGTACGTAGAGAGAAAGAGAGAGGCACAAGTGAGAGAAGGTTAAGAGGATCCCAGGATGAGAAAACCGCTTGACGGAGGCGTGCACCCGGTAAGATTTAATGCGATCTCTACTGGATGCTGCTCCGCTTCTTCCTTCTCTTACCCTCTCTCACCCTTTTCAGTAGTTCTGCTGCCGTCGATTTCCACCCTCTGACCCTGCATCATCCAAGGCAGCCCTATAATATAGTATATAGAAGTAAGCAGTTTCCAGCGTTACGTCTTTCCTCTCTCCTCTCTTTCCTCTCTCTCTCTCTCTCTCTCTCTCTCTCGCTGTGCATATTACTATATGTACTTTGCTGTATAGTTGTATACGATGAGGAGCCTGAGCGGGGTTTGGTGGTACATAGAAGCAATAGCATCATCCCTTCGCACTCGCTCAGCGTCACCTCGAGGGCCCAATTAGCGCCAGCCACGAGTGTCATCTCGCCGCGGTTTCTGCATTCGGTTGCTAGCGTTTTCTACGGGCTTTACTTTATACGTATCCATATCTATATATCTGCGCAACTATCTACGTATTTATATATATATATGTATATCACTATATATTTTTTTTCTTCTCCCTGGACTTTTTTTCTTTTTTTTTTTTTTTTCATTTTCACTGCCGTTCCGCATTATCCGATTTTCTAGCAGATATTTCACGATATAATAATTGGGCATTCAATGTACACCCCCACCAACGAAGAGGGAGAGAGAGAGAGAGAGAGAGGGTAAATAAAGAGGGAGACGATGATGAGCTTGAATTATATATATATATTTTTTTTTTTTTCATCCAAGAGGAAGAGGCAGGACCGACGAATGTACGGAGATATATCGCGATATACGGTATTAGCAATGAAAATATTTTGAAACGGATGCAGCCCCTGTGCGTATGCAACCACGCTTGCCGCATACACGAGAACTTCGAAAAAATTCCGTTTAAAGTAGATTGTACATACGTGTGAACGAAGCCTTAGGTCTTTTGTAGTAAATCTCGTGCGATGATCGAGACTGAACATTGTGGAGGTAACTTTATTGTTAATAATTTTCGCAAAAATATAGGGATTATCCGTCTGTCTCTCTCGCACTCGCGTATTCTCGAACGATTTATCACTGAATCGATTAAAATGGTATTTTCGCAATCGTACTTTTTGACGGCCACAGTTATAATTGTTGTGATCTTTCAATTTTTTATTGTACAATAATTTCGTAATTTTAATTATTTTAATATTCGAATTTTAATATTTGTAAATTATCCAAACATTCTCGAACAATTTATCGCTAAATTGATCAGTATGCGATTGTAATTTCTTGGGAGCTTCAGTTACGATTGGCATTAACCCTAGAACAGCACATGGGGTCAATATGACCCCACGCGATTTTCGAACTCCATTGTCCAAAATCGAAAATTGTCCGAACTCCAAATCTGTAATTATGTGCGATATTACGAAAATTAGTAATTCTCTGAAAATCACACCCTTCATTTTTCAAAATAAATACCTTTTTTGGAAAATCGATTACGCTCTTTACGTTCGAGTTTGGAGGTGTGCTGTTCCGGGGTTAATGTTCTAATTTTTTATCTATACAAAATAATTTAATATTTTAATATAAAAAATTGCAAATTCAAAAAAACTCACCGATTGCTGACGAAGAAGCTGTATCCTCCCTCTACGAAATCGCGAATCTGAAACAGGGAATAACAAAAATAAGGAATTATGCATTTAGTTATGCATTTTCGGTATCATCAACTATACACAATCCCAAGATTAACTATCGGAAAATATATAACACACATTAGTATGGAAAGAGATACGTTAAAATTAAACGTTATGCTTGGCATTTACCGGAAATTATCTCTGTTATACCTCCGACCTCGTCTTTATGGCATTTTCAGTAGACGAACTTGCGGGTGTATAGGTGCATCTATATATATGTATGTGTATATATATATGTGTATACGAAGCTTTCCAGAAAAGAGAGAAAATGGGTGGTACCAGAAGGTGGAGAAGAGAAAGATAGAAATTAGTTGGTGGTTGGAAAAGTTGGAACTGGGTGGAAGCACAACTCGCTGAATTTATATCCGCCACACTTGTATAACTATATATTTTATTGCGATATTCATACCGTTTACAAAGACGTTCATGAAACTGCCTCGTTAAATATTTTATGACGTGATTCTACTATTCTATCTGTACTTCAAGATATGTAGATCCCGATACCTTTTTTTTTGTACTAGTACACTCTTTTTTTTTTTTTCGACGATTGATGCAACAGGATTGAATTTAATGATAGTGAATTAATTACTCTTGCTTGAAAAATCCATCCCCTATTAAAATTTGATGGCTTGAATGGAGCTCCCTTTAATCGGCAAACGTTGGATCGCCTCCCTGGGAAATGGCGAAAAGATATAAATCAAACCAACTTTTTTCGTGTTTATTCAAATTCCATTTGCGCTTCCCTCGAATATCTCGGAAATTGAAATTCAAGTTTACGAGAAGAAGCTCTGTAGGAAAATTAAAAATGCTGATTTCAGATAATTAGTGTGACGTATTGCATATTAAATGCTTCAAAAAAGCTTGAGAAAATTATAAATACTCTTCAAACGAATTAAAATTTTTTTTAATTTCAAAAATATTATTTTCTGGCAACAAATAAAATTGTTTTCCAGAATCTCAACATTTTTTTCTGGCTTTGCTAAAATTTTGAAATCCCCAAAAAAATCGGAATGTAAAAAAAAATGCTCCATCAAATTTACACAAATTCGAAGAGTCATTTTAATTTAATTTAAATAATTTGGAATATTTATTTTTCTCGAACCCTAAGAAAAAGGTTCAAATCGTTACGACAAAGTGGAAGGATAACCCAGAAAAGCGACGACGTCACAATAACACCATAAAAGTATGGTTCTTTGTTGCTAGAAATACCTAAAGTTTAACTGCGAAAAAATTCCTATTTTCATGCGTTATATTACCACTTGGGACTCTTTTTTATTTCCGAACTTTTTTCAAGAAACCCTGCTTACAATTATGCCGGGGTATTTTATGAATTTATTCTCCAAGGGTGGCACGGATTATGGCTCGAAAATAAAGAGGGCGTTCTTTTCTCTACTTTGCGTTACAGTTACGCCTTTTTGTAGTTCAACATTAAGATGTCGAACCGAGTAAGTCACACAAAGTTAGAGCCACAAAAGAACTTCCACATTCGACTGCTCCGAAACGATAAATTTTTTTTCACTGCACTTTTCAAATATATATAAAATATTACCCCGTATCTCCATTTTATTTACCACGAATTTTACAAGTTTCCTGCCCTAAAAATAACTTTTAATACCCGATCGATTTAATTTAATTCTTTTCTAAATGTAAAAATGTATTGCTGCGACGCAAGTTACAAGTAATTCTCTTTTTATTTTATATTTTCAATTTCCGAAAAAGAAAATATAAAACCCTAGCATTTTTTATGAAAATTAAAAATGCCCCTGTACCACTGCAACCTCTATGACGAAATACACTATTTATAACGACACCAAAGTTAGTAGAAGCTAAATATCAAAACGTGAAAAAAGAAATCTTTATTTTCTTTGTGCGACTTAGAAAGGAAAGATAACGAGCTAGGGACCTCTAGTGACACCTGAGGTGTCGAGGTCGTGGCATATTACGAGGGTAGCTTCTAGACATCCATCATTTTCTTTGTGTATCGTCACCAAGTGACACCTGGTTCTACGTTTTTCCGTGGAAAAGCCTGCAAGGTATATAATACATACATACCCACCCTCTCTTCATGACCGAAACCCGAAACCTTCGTGGAAAAGAAAAACAAACACGTGTCTTTGTCATATCGTACCAAAATGCAAGAATTTCCCATAATCCTGCGCGATCATTTTTATTGATGACTCTAACCGCATTATGTACAGTGATTTTCGGTGTATAATACTTTACTCCTCGGAGACTTAATCCGGCGTTTATTGGTTTCACTGTTTAGTGATTTTGGGGGAAAAATTTATACCCACACAAATATCGTAAAAAAAAATTTATCAATTCGAAATCTAATAAAAAAGAAAAGCCGAGAATTGTTCAGCTTGAAAGTGTAAATAAAAATTCTTTTATTTGGGAATTTTTGAAATTGGAATTGGAATTTTCCAGCCATGTCGCTTTTTCCCAAATTTTTTGGCCGAAAATTAATTAATTTCTGAATTTAACAAATTTAAATTGAATCGACACTGAAAAATTCGCAAGCAAATTTGAGACAGAAAATTAAAAAAATTAAATAAAAAAATTAGAAACTCCGTCTCTAAGAAAATAAAAAATCGGAGCACATGAAATCCTGTAAGTGGAGATTTTCGAAATTCGAATTGAAATGTTTTTTTTTTTCGTCTTTCGTCCAAAATGCTTGAAAATCAACCCTTAATTTTGGAACTCAACAAAAGTCAATTAAAAAATTCGCTTGAAATTAGAAACGCAGGATTCAAAAATGAATTTCAAAATTAGAACCTTTATTTCCAAGGAAATCGAAAACCAACGCCCAAATTTGAATTTTCGAACTCGTCAAACTCTGCAACACGTCTTCAAAAAAAAAAATTGTGTTACTCGCTTTCGATTCTTTTAGTTTGGGTGCAAACAAAAAATTTCTCCGGGGTCTCGACAGCCGGATAAATATTGTTCCAAGCTTTCGAAAACATCTCGTTTTTGCGAAAATTCCCGCAAAAGGGCTGCTTCGCTTCTTTGGAAGGACATTAGCCGTTCCGGTAGGTTTGGCAGCAAAGCAGCGGGATAATAAAAAAAAAAAAGAGCGTGAAAAGGTGGATCTCCGCCTCTGTCAAAGATCTCCTTTGCCGTCTCTTTCTCATTCACTTAAAACCATTGAGAAGCCGGTACCCAGGTGTGTTGGACGATCCTAAGGGACCATCATATTTCAACCCGTCAATAGTCGCGAGGGAGGAAAACGTAGCAAGGAGAGCAGGTGTTCTTTGCGATGCAGTGCAGTTTCTTTCTCTTCTGTCGCCGTTGCACGGGTCCTTTGGCAAGAAGTAACAAGAAATCCTCAAAGAAACGCTGCCAGCTAAGCACAATCTTTATAAGCTCCACCGCCGGCTCAGGAACTTTGTACGAAAGTTTAGTCCGATTAGTCGCAACCTACCTCACTTCCTCCGGGATGATGAAAGGGGTTTTGACACGCGACTAGGATTGATGAGCCTCCGTCTCTGTTTCGAACTTTGCCCGAAAATGAGAGGGAAGGGGGCTTTCTTTCGCTTTTGTAATTAATCGACGATCTGATTAGCATTCGGGTACGAAAAATGGGGGGATGCTAGGGGGAGAGATTTTCCAGTGACATAAAATAGAAAATAGCGAAATTTTGGTAAAAGCCCTTCCTCCTGTTTTCAAGAAACTTTTAATTCACAAACAAACTTATTCTTGCAAAATTCAAAATTCTATTTTTTTTTTATTATAAATTTTTACCTATTTATTATACCTGGACCTACCATCTACCCCTACCTGAAACCTAGGACGCTATAAATAATTGAAAAAATAAAAAATATCTAATTTCGTAATTTTAGAGTAGCGGTTTTTACCACCCCTTTGGCAAAAAAAGAAATTTTTAGTGTGAATTTATTTTTGGAGAATTTCAATTTTGATTTTTCCATTATTTTTTATTTATCGTCAATTTATTATATTTGGACCTACCTCCTACTCGAATTTGGGCATTCGCTTCGTTCAATTTGAAACACAATGCCACGGTGGAGGCAACAGGAATGAAAGAGAGGAAAGGGAAGTCCTCGTGCAGGGGCAAAATTTGGCGAAGGAAAATACGATTCTCTGAAGGAAGGCGCACGATGCTTCTAATTTTGCTTAAAATAAGTACCCACTGAGGTACCAAAAAAAGGAGGATAGTGGATTCATACATAAGACGAGAGAATGAGAATAGGAGGAAGATCTTGAAGGAGACGTAGCGGTGGTCCTCGACCTCGATTTTCAAAACGATCCTGACTTAGTGAAGCGGCCGAGACAAGGGCGGGTTGCATTCATTCAAGTATTCGAGGGTGGTTGTATGGCTTCCGAAATAAATGACAGAGCATCGAGGTGGCATTCATGGACCGAGTATGTACTTGGTCCGGGAGCTTCGGGAATTCCGATAGAAGAGGAAGAAGAAGAAGAACTGTCTTCCCTTTTTTTTTTCTTTATTTTTCCCTTTTTACCTATTTTTATTTTTCTTCAAAACCAAGTTAGATCTCCGAACACACATGTGTATGTGTGTGTGTGTGTGTGTAAATACATATATACTCGTACAAGGCGAGGTTCCTTAGGTAGATTAAATGGATTTGTGGTGAAGTTCGAGGGATGTACTTTCCATCAAGAAGAGGAGGCGAGTCGTGGAAGTGCAAGAAGAAGGGAAAAAAATGGTACCTATGGCTTCTTTCATGTCACAGTTGTGAGCGATCGACCGAGTCGCAGGTGAGTGCCTGCCTGCGACTGGATTTATTTATATAAACGCCGAGTCAGCAGTTATTAATGAGCACGACTGACAACCATCGCCCTTCGCAGTGTTTGGTATCGAAGGTGTCGATTGATCGATAACTACCGTGCTACGAACTAATTCCCAGTGTCCCCCGTGTCTTCGGAGTCATTTTTCAGATAGGAGCTTTAAGAAAGTATTTTTTTTTAATGGTTGACGCCCTACTTATACGTATTCAATAATCGAAAACCAAAAATTAAAAAAAATAGGAATGTAAATTTATTCTTGCAAAATTATAAATTTTGTTTTTTTATTATTTAGTACTAATTTATTAACCGAAGATTTCATTGGTATTCAGATACGAAAGATAGGGAGGGGGGCGAGGGGGAAGAGATTTTTTTTATTGACGAAATTAGAAAATCAGAGCAAAACCCTGGCGAAGGAAATATAGAATTATAATTAAAATAGATTTTCTTAATTAATACCAAATTTTTGATAGACGCAAAATTGCTCTACCAAAATTGAAATTGAAATTCTACAAGGCGCCTTTTCACACCTTTGGTCGAAATGGCGTTAATTCACGAGGTAGAAAGTCGATTCGAAATTCTTAGGAACTCTTGCAAATTATTATTTCGCGAAATGTAGCAACTAATTACCGGTTAATTTACTATTTCCATTGATTTACCAGTTGCATTAAATACATTCTGCAAAATGTACTAAAATTACACGAATGCACGTGCACCTACGTTCTTCGGTCCGCCTGCAAGTAGACCTTACCTGCAATTACCTCTCATTCAGGAAAACGTCAAAGTATGGGTACGAAGAAAAAGGGGGATGCAGGAGGGGGATGAGGAAAAGAAAGAAGTTCCAAATACCCATAAAAAGGGGACCGGGAATCCGAGGGAGAAAACTATTTCGCACCTTGACCACCCCCTGCCGAGAGATCGACCAGCGGCATCCGGTTCAAAAGTAGCACCCATCGATTTTTCGAATTGTTATGATCCTTTTGGAGGAAGACTCCTAGCTTTCCCTTCTTCGACTTCGGTGTCATTCTTTTTTTCCCCGATCTTTTGTCCGGGCCAATACCCCATCGAAGTCTCGTTGCGACTCTCGCTGCCCAAGAATCGGCACGAATTCGGGGAAGTGGCGTGTAATCGAAGTTCACGCGTGATCGGAGATCAACGTCCCAAGGATCGCGGGGGATGTAACGACGTGGCCTATTTATTTTCCTTCTCATTCCTTGATCGTCATGGCCCGCGTATGGCCCAAGTCCAAACGCTAAGTCGAAGAAGAATGAGAGACCGATTGCGGTCTCGAAAAGTAGGTCGTAACGCTCTTACACAGTCGATATGTCGCGGAGAAAAAGATTTTGCCGTGACTTTTGTTGGGAATGAAAGGGAAACACGTGCCTTTCGTTAGACGTGTTTTAGTAATTAGTATGAATGGTGTTTGTAGACAGAAGTAAGAGGATTTCGACAGCTTTTACGAGTCGAGTCGAGCAACCGAAGTAACTGATCGGTAACTCATTGTAAACTGATGAATACGAATGCAGGCTGACTTGTGCAACACCGATACTAAATTATCCTTACGTAACTCGAAGACTGGCCTTTGCAGTGACTGCAGGTGCAACGAATATCGCGTCACTGGACTCGTTTTAGCGTCATCTCCAGTCGAAGTTGAAATTAGGTTAGATTTTGCTTTTTCTTTTTCGATACCAAAGATGAAAATAATTGATTATCCCTAATGGAAAAATTCTAGAATCCTGAAATTGGTAATTAGTTGCTGTTTGCTGCATACTAATAATTTGCAAAGTTTCTAAAAGGATGCATAAGATTTGTTAGGAGCAATTTTGATTTTGGAAAAAAAATATTGAATAGCTTAAATTTAAATTAGTATCGAAATAAAAAAGAAAACAATTGATTGTCCCTAATGGAAAAATTCCAGAATCTTAAAATTGGTAATTAGTTACTAATAATAATTTGTAACGTCCCTAAAAAGGTGCACAAGATTTGTTAGGGGTAATTCTAATTTTCGAAAAAAAAATATTGAATGGCTTGAATTGAAATTAGTATCGAAATAAAAAAGAAAACAACCAATTGTCCCTAATGGAAAAATTCCAGATTCCTAAAATTGGTAATTAATTGCTAATAATAATTTGCAACGTCCCTAAAAAGGTGCACAAGATTTGTTAGGGGTAATTCTAATTTAAAAAAAAAATATTGAATGGCTTGAATTGAAATTAGTATCGAAATAAAAATGAAAACAATTAATTGTCCCTAATGGAAAAATTCCAGAATCCTAAAATTGGTAATTAGTTGCTAATAATAATTTGCAACGTCCCTAAAAAGGTACATAAGATTTATTAGGGGTAATTCTAATTTTAGAAAAATATTGCATGGCTTGAATTAAAATTAGTATCGAAATAAAAACGAAAACAATTAATTGTCCCTAATGGAAAAATTCCAGAATCCTAAAATTGGTAATTAGTTGCTAATAATAAATTGCAACGCCCCTAAAAAGGTGCGCAAGATTTGTTAGGGGTAATTCTAATTTTAGAAAAAAAATATTGAATGGCTTGAATTGAAATTCGCGTCGAAATAAAAATGAAAACAATTGATTGTCCCTAATGGAAAAATTCCAGAATCCTAAAATTGGTAATTAGTTGCTAATAATAATTTGCAACGTCCCTAAAAAGGTGCGCAAGATTTGTTAGGGGTAATTCTAATTTTAGAAAAAAAATATTGAATGGCTTGAATTGAAATTCGCGTCGAAATAAAAATGAAAACAATTAAATATTCCTAATGGAAAAATTGCAGCATCCTGAAATTGGTCCAGATCCTGATATCGCGTTAGATTAATCACGAATTCCATCGAATTTCAAGCGCTCGTGAAACCTGCATCTTCGGCTGCGATTAATTTTACGAGAAATTCGCTACGAAATATTCATTACGATTTAATCCATCCTCTCCACGCGTAGAAATATGGCCCGAGGATACGGGACACACTCGAAACGTATCTCGTGTGAATGAAGACGTCACGGTAAATTATTTATGAAAGGATTTCTTCACGGTATAAAAATGATGATACCGTTAATAGAAGCTGCAGAGGCGCAGAAGAAAGACTCTCAACAGACGAACAACGACGTTACGATCCTTCCTCGGACGAACGGCCATGGTCGCGTGGCATCGATGAACCCGAACAATGGATATCTTGAGAATAAAGGAAGATTGAAGTATACGTTCCGAATTTGCCAGGTGCGGGACACGCGCATCAACGTTTTCCAGGCGCACTTTTTTCTTTTTGTCAAAAGAGACATTACGTGGAAACGCAGGAGGAGGGTATAAAAGATTTTAATTTACCACACCCACGTGTGATTTCTGGGCCCAGAAGTGACCCTGCGACGTCCAGGTGCGCGAGGGCCAAAGTAGGTACTTCATTTTGCCACATTATGAACTATTATGGACATACTGGGTGCCTTGGCCCGGCAACGAGTGTATCGATGGGGAAAATCAAAAAATTTATCGTCCTTCCGCTGAAAATCCAAAATCGTAGATCACTCGTAGATAAAATCTATTTTTTCTTTGTTACTAATACAAATCCAAGTCTCCTCCATCTTCCATATTTATAATAATTTTTCAGATTTTTTTTCCTACTGAAAAATAATTGGAAAAAATTGTCTATTTTTTTTGCACAATGAGGGTCAGAAATCGGCAGGTGACTGGACATTACAACAACAAAATTTTTTCTTTTTTCTGGGACAAAAATGGATGAAAGGAAAAAAATAATTAAAACGCGAAGAAGTTGGGAATTACGACTTTTATTTATTTATTAGTAAAAATTGAAATTTTGTAGATTCGCATCCTGCAGAAATTGTATCAGTTTTTTGGGGCATTTGTTGTTGGCAAAAATTATAAAATTTCTATTTGTATTAATAATGAATAAATAAAAGTCGTGATTCCCACCTTTTTTGCTCTTTAATAATTTTTTGCTTTCCCTCCATTTTCGTCCAAGAAAGAACAATTCGATTTTTTTTGACAGAATGAACTCGACGACAGGGTCAGGAATCGGCGAGTAACTGGAAGTGTCCTCTCTCGCAGTAGCCCCTTAAAGGGATTATAACAGTTTTTCTGACAATCGGAGACAACAAAAACGTTCTTGTGGTGGATTATAGATGTTTCGTATGACAGTCGAGGGAATAGGAGAAAGTGAATGAGAAAGTTAGGAGGAGAAAGAGACGAGGTACCTAACTGACAAAGGACGAGAGAATCGCTTTGTTCTCGCGACTCAACGGCTTCCTCGTTCGTGGTCGCGATGTTTTGTCAAAGTCATTCATTCACCCCTTTTGCGCCTGTTGCCCGATTCATTTAGCCCCATTTGAACCTTGAGGTGATCCAGCGTCACCGACTCGTCTTCCATTTTTTGACACACACCCATGCACTTGGATTTCTATGAACTTGTGCCATTCTTAGGACCCCCAATTACTGGCGTTTAAAGGGACAATAAATTTTAAAAAATATTAAAAAATTTTTTTTCTTTCGAAATTGTTGCATAAAATATATACGTACAAAAAAATTACGAAATAAAACAACAAAAGCACTAATTATTTAATTTCCGGGTTGATTTAATTACGAACGTACAATAAGTGTACCCAAAGTTACTAGAATTTTTATTAATGGGCACAGTAATTTTTGCTACGCGGCTAATTTTGCATTTTCAGCGACATTAGCTTTGACACTTTTCCTCCCCCAGATTCAGATCCGGAATCGGATATCAGAAAATGACTCTTTCATAATACGAAGGAGATTTGAGAATGAGTCGTATACGTAAGAGATTTATTCAGATTTTTCAAGCTTCTTATTCATTGAGCTTAGGTCCAGTCAAGGATACCTCATTTCCTTTTCATTCGAGCACGAGGTGCATTTCTGGCTCTGGCCATTCTGTCCATTCAGAAAATCTCACAATAGAATTTGGTACCAACCTTTCGTAAAGGATATAGTGTAAAAAGGAAAAGAAAATCTGCCGTATGTATGTGTATGCACGGCCATACATGGCTAAAAATACTATAACCACCCATACAACTCCTTCTCTCACTATACAGATTTATTTCATTCAAAATTTATGTCCACGCGTGAGATTTTCATCTTAAATTTTAACACGTTAACACTTTCCAGGGAGAATCAAGGACCCGGGTGTTAAAATCAGTAAATTCGAGTCCGATAATGGGAATAGCAACAATTGCTACGTCCAATAATAAAAACGCCCATTTCTCTGGTTACATTTTACAAAATATAAAAGGTAAAACGATATACCTCTGGTAATTTTAATTACATTTATCGTACTTTCATAATTAAATCACCCGGAAATTAAATAATTAGTGCCTTTATTTATTTTTTTTCTTTCGTAATTTTTTTATACATATATTTTATACTACAATTTCGAAAAAAAAAATATTAGGTCGGGGAAAAAGTGATTTCGGCTTTTCTCATGTTTTTCAATGGAATAAACCGAAATTACTTTTTCCCCAACCTAATAAATGGGAAAATGTAATTTCGGCTTTTCTCATGTTTTTCAATGGGATAAACCGAAATTACTTTTTCCCCGACCTAATACATAAAAACCATATATTTCTGGTAACTTTAACTACATTTATCGCACTTTCATAAATAAATCCACCGGAAATATAAATAATTAGCGTCTTTCAATTAATTAATTAATTTCTTATTTTTTTCGTAGGAGGGTTAGCCCCGGCCAGTGGGTAGCCGCGGTCATTGCGAAAAATTTGAAGCTCCCACTAATTTCATTTTAACAAAACAATTTAAACTTTTGCAATGACCGCGGCTACCCACTGGCCGGGGTGCCCCCCCCCCCCTTTCCCCTATATCATAATTTCTTTTTTGTACAATTTCCCGAAGTGATCTTCCACCTGATAAATTTCCATCGATACTTCGGAATAATCACTTCCACTACGTTTGCCAGCGAAGGGGTACAAATATTTTCGCAAGGTACAACTCTTATCGAGTATTTAACCGCAATTGTAGCGTGACAAAGGTCGTACAAAGTGAGTGTATATAAATTTGCTTTACAAATAGGACGTTACAAGTTTCCGAGGGTGTGTGCACTACCTATACCGTTGATTCTCTTATACAGTTTTGATCGAAACCCCTCCATTTTGTCGAGGACATATTGTTATGCCGGCGTGCACCATAAGTGTAGAATCCCACGACGCGTGTACGCATCTATTATATTTAAGGGATGAAGGAGAGGCAAGGGTGGCGAAACGTATTTACCGTGTTAGGACAAATGCCTTGATTTGTACAGAAAAACGGAATAGAAAGAGAGCCGGAGAAGGGGCGAATAAAATCAAGGGTCGTGATAAAAGCATTAGCCCGAGTCCTAAGTGTTTTCACAACTTCTTCTTCTGCTTCTTGCTCGGCTTTAATTCTCACCCTTCCTCGTCTTCGTCTTCCTTCATTTTCAACTTTTCCTCCTTTCCTCCTTTCCTTCCTCCGCAGGACCTCTCTTTTCCTCGTGTTATTGACAACTTGATGTGCCACAATTGTCCTCTCGAGGGCTCAACATCTTTATGTCCCTATCGTCTTTTATCATCGTCTTAATATATAGTTGCTTTCTGTTTCTTCCCTTAAACGATGTCATTCTCTGGTTAATTTGCGAGGGACCAAATTTCAGGGATGATTCTTTCCGATTCCGCTGGAACGTGGCTGGAACGAGTCGGGAAAAGGGAGGAAAAGTGTTTTTGCTGATTTTTTTTTTTTCGAGCAAAAAAATTGAAGAAACTATATTTGTGTTGCCGGTCAATATCCCATAAATTTGTATTAAATCGTTTTGATTATTTATACATTTGCTATTTCGTCCCCAATTGGACTTTTCGTAAATTCAATGTAACTTATTTCCATACGTAATTATTCGATTATTATGTCATTATTGCTGTAATGATTTTAATGTAATTTTATATAAACTATTATTTTCTTTTTTACAAATGGCTATGATTACGCATAGGTATATTTTAATTTTAATTGGATTCGGTTTAATTTCTCAAATAACAACATAAAGAAGCTAAATTATAGGAATAATTTGCGTTACAATTATTTATCAGGATTTGTTTGTTAACGATCATTTTGCTTCCGCAATAATAATTATTCCTCTATTGAAAGTAATAATTTCTTATAAATGGGTTTACATTTCCCAATGGAATTTTAACCGGCGAGGTATAATTACAAAAGCAATTACTGTATTAATTACCAATGGTAATTTAAATTCTACGTTTTTTATTTTATATTTCAAATCCAATTTTCTTTTATCAATATCTATCCTGTATTTCCGATCACCTAGAAATATACAATAAATACATTTCAATTTTACATGGATTTCAATTATTTTCTGGTGAATTTTCCAGTTTCATTTTTTTCCACATTCAGAAAATACGAAACGTTAATTGTATAAAATAAAATCTACCGAAACGACCCTTGACACCCGCAGAAAACCGTGAAACCACGGCAAAACTCTGGCAAAACCTCGTAAAAACCACCCCCCATCCCCCTGAGCACCTACAACCCCCTGAAAATTCCTTCGAGCAGCGAAGCAACAAAACCATGGCAAAACCTAGGCAAAACCCTGGAAAGACCACTTCCATCCCATGAAAACCATCCCCCATCCCCCTGCGCAGCTGCAACCCCCTGGAAATTCCTCGGAGTGCGTGTACCTCTTCGCCTACACCCACATACACGTACATAAAACTGACCTAACTACAATCTTCGGGAAGTTCCAAACAATTTCTGGCAACGGACAAGGCGCGTAACTTCGGGGGATGACATGCGATGGCAGCACATGCCACTCGACACGGAGGGATCGAGGCCGAGGGTAGCGAAATGGTAGCTCTTCGTGGATGGCGCCGCGGTATACCTATGCACGGGGGTATATACCTATACCTACACCCACCGGGGGATGAAACGGGGTGGTTTTGCAAGTGGTACGCGTATATCCCTCGCAGGGGCGCATGCGTTCGGGAAAGGCACCCGTCCCGCGCGCGCAAGTCCACCCCGTGAGCGAGA
This sequence comes from Gasteruption jaculator, assembly GCA_949825005.1. NCBI lineage: Eukaryota > Metazoa > Arthropoda > Insecta > Hymenoptera > Gasteruptiidae > Gasteruption > Gasteruption jaculator. The sequence continues at coordinate 6,096,956 of OX463764.1, read as the reverse complement.
CTCCTCTTTGCGCGCCACCCCTCTATTGATTTTGTTACAAACCAAGCCACCCCCTACAACTTCACCCTTGGCAGGCAGGCTAGGTATACGACGGAACGATACGCGCCGATGCGTGTGTACATATGTACGTGCGATACATGGGAGAGCATGTATATTGTTTATTACATAATGTGCAGCCGCACGCTTTTCCTCGCACACCTCTCTTTTCGCGTACGTATGCATCTGTATCTATTTACGAGACCGTATGCATCTCTCGGAGCATAAGATGCATTTACACGCGCATAATCTCGCGCGTCTTATCCTCATCGGAAATGCTGTTAATTTGTTGCACGCGTTTTTTATGGGGACGGTGTCTCGGATGCTCGGTGCGTTTATTTAAACAAAGAGTCGTCGATCGTGGTTTAGAAAAATTAGTTTAATATCCGATTATAGTTTCTATTGATTTATTATTGATTGTAACAAACGAAATTTACGAAATGAAAAAATTATTAGTTCTTTAGAAAAATCAATTTTGAATTATAACAAACGAAAATTTACCAAAAGAAAAAATTGTTAGTAATTTAGAAAAATCAATTTTCAATTATAACAAACGAAATGTACGAAATAAAAAAATTATTAGTAATGTAGAAAAATCAATTTTGAAACATAACAAAGAATTTTTAATACAAGAAGAAAGAATTATTATCATTTCTTTAATTTAGGAATAATTTATGACAAGTTCAAGATGAAATTTATATGTTTTTCGACGTGACAATAAAAAAAAATTCATCTAGTTTCTTTTCCCAATATTTGGCACCATATTTCTCCAAATTAGAGAACCAATTTTGAATTATAACAAACAAAAATTTACCAAAAGAAAAAATTGTTAGTAATTTAGAAAAATCAATTTTGAAACATAACAAAGGAATTTTAATAAAAAAAGAAAGAATTATCATAATTTCTTTAATTTAGGAATAATTTGTGACAATTTCAAGGTGAAATTTTTATATTTTTCGACGTAATAATAAAAAAAACATTCATCTAGTTTCTTTTCTCAATATTTGGCACCATATTTCTCAATTTCTTTTAGAAAAAACAATTTTGAATTATAACAAACAAAATTTACGAAAGAAAAAAATTATTAGCAATTTATAAAAATCAATTTTGAATTATAACAAACAAAAATTACCAAAATAAAAAATTATTAGTAATTTAGAAAAATCAGTTTTGAAATATAACAAAGAAATTTTATTAAAAAAAGAAAGAATTATTATCATTTCTTTAATTTAGGAATAATTTTTGACAAGTTCAAGGTGAAATTTTTATATTTTTCGACGTAATAATAAAAAAAACATTCATCTAGTTTCTTTTCTCAATATTTGGCACCATATTTCTCAATTTCTTTTAGAAAAAACAATTTTGAATTATAACAAACAAAATTTACCAAACGAAAAAAATATTAGTAATTTAGAAAAATCAATTTTGAAATATAACAAAGAAATTTTAATTAAAAAAGAAAGAATTATTACAATTTCTTTAATTTAGTAATAATTTTTGACAAGTTCAAGATGAAATTTTTATATTTTTCGACGTGACAATAAAAAAAAAAATTCATATAGTTTCTCTTCCCAATATTTGGCACCATATTTCTCAATTTTTTTTAGAAAAAACAATTTTGAATTATAACAAACAAAATTTACCAAACGAAAAAAATATTAGTAATTTAGAAAAATCAATTTTGAAATATAACAAAGAAATTTTAATTAAAAAAGAAAGAATTATTACAATTTCTTTAATTTAGTAATAATTTTTGACAAGTTCAAGATGAAATTTTTATATTTTTCGACGTGACAATAAAAAAAAAAATTCATATAGTTTCTCTTCCCAATATTTGGCACCATATTTCTCAATTTTTTTATACATTCTAGAATAAAAAAGAAATTAATTCCGTGTGAGAATTACAATAAAGGCAATATTACTAGATTTCACTTTGCTTCCTATTGTCATGCATGAGACTCAAAAAAAAAAACATTTACGCACATATATACCTTTTTCTTTTCTTCGCGTTTCGTGCGTTTCTAAATATCGAAGCAATTATTCGATACAAAGAGCTAATTTTCCAAGATTAACGTATACATATATTCGCCGGACACCCCGTAGAGAATCTCTCGAGAAATCGCAAATTGGATCGTAGCTGTGCAATATCGGCATCAGGGTTGATCCCAGCAATCCCACGAAACAAGGCTCTTGAATCTCCGTACGCCTGACTTACGCCAGAGCCGGCTTAACGGACTCGAAGTTTGCACCAGATGTTGAACCGACTATTTTATTTTAGGTACACTTCTTCTTACGTCTCTTATTGAAGAAGACGTTATCTTTATTGATTTTTTACCATTGTTGCGCGAACTTTAATTTCGTTTTTACTATGCTCTCTCGGTACCAGGGGGTAAATTTCGAAATCGCGGGGGAAAAAAAACCGGTTTCTGCAATTTTCGCGTTTTTTAAAATTTCAAGAATTCTCTCAGAAAAAAATATAGTTTCTATGTACCAATAACTATAGTCACGATACATTTATTACCATAATTATTTTCGTTAGAATTTTGATCGTTGGAAGCCATTTAATTTCTTAGTACTTAATTATATTAATAATTTTCATATTTTAATTATTAAAAAATACATTCTCCATTTTTGGATAACTCAATTTTTTTTATTATTAATTGGATATTTTAATACATTCATTACCACGATTATTTTGTCGCAATTCTGATTTTTGGAAACCATTTAAATTATTACTACTTCATATTATTTCTAATTTTCGTATATTAATTGTTAAAAAAAAACATTCTCCTCTTTTGGACATCTAAGTTTTTTTTTATTATTAATTACAAATTTTTATACACTTTTATTTGTACCCGAATAGTCGCTATTTTTTTTTCTACGCCTTCCGATGTTTTTGGGATCGTCTCAATAAAGAAGAAATTCGTCGTAAAATCGTTAAGAGGAAAAAATCAAGGATTTTGGAAGTTGCCAAACCCCGGATTATCGGTTTCTGCGAAACAAAGAAGGTGATAAAAGCAGAAACCGTGGAGTTTAAAAGTAAGTCCTTGACGATTCTCTTTTTCCAAACCACCCCCTTGAGCGACTAGTTGCGGGATTATCACGGGGTATCATATGGGGCCTCTCGAAACAACCCCATAGTTACCGGCTGCAGAAGTGTAGCTCCCGTGGTGCGGAGCACCGCCAAATCCACCGCAAATGCTCTTGAGTGCTTCTTGGTTGGACGTGAGCGCAAGGGCGAAGCAAAGCACGTGGTACTTGAACTAGTTGGGGACCACCGAGTGGCTCGGTTGCTTGCTTTTACTCGCATCCAGAGATTCTAGACTTCGCCGAAGTGGTGGTAAAAGAGGAACGAAAAAAACTATACTTATTACTATACATATATATTTGTATACAGATATACATACATATATGTGTATATTGCCTCGATCGATTGAAAACTATACAACTTTCTTCTGAAATCCTCAATTCCTCCGTTTTTACTTTCACAAATCTGTAATTTCATGTTTAACCCTCAGAGGGTACACTTCCAGATAATCCCGATTGGGGTACACTGGGTGAAAAATACCCAAGCGATTTTCAATTTACGCTATCCCGGTTTCTAGACGTTTTTTTAAAAATCCATCTGCGAAATTTCAGAAAAACGAATATGTCATGCATTACGCGCCAAAATATATAGGTTTTTCTATATATTGAAAAATACAAAGGAATTTTTCCAAAAAGTCATTTTTTTTTTTCATTGAATGCTCGGGTAAATTTCACCCAGTGGTACCCGCTGAGGGTTAAAAATAGAGAAAAATAATTATTGATATATTTTTATTACTATTGTCGCTGCCGTATCACTGCTGATTATTATTCCTAATTTCCATATATATTAATTGCCAAAAAAATATTTTCCCCATTTTCGGGTATCTAATATTTCTTTATCATTGATTACAAATTTCGATACATTTATTACCACAATTATTAGCGTCACGATTCCGAATTTCCGGAGCCATTTAATTTATTGCCACCGATTATTTTTTCGAAATTTCAAATAATCGTCGTTAATCACAACCTTCTCGCGTTAATCTCGATTGCCGTTCGATTCCAATTTGATCTCGTGCCGATTTCGCTGCTTCCCAAGGACCCGGATTTTTTCCCAGGACGATTTTCGCCATAGCGTGAAATTCCGAGGCGCTCGTGGCGCGCTCGTGGGGTATCTCCGATTCGAAGGGAAAAAAATGAGGGCCGCCTAAAAAGCGATAGAAATGGGAGCGAATGAATTTTTTTGTGAGCACTTCTCACGTAAAGTAAAGGCGGTCAATTAATAGGAGCCATTTATAAGGACAAACGGGGAATCTGAGAATCCGCAATCCGCTCGAGGGCAATAAATCTCAAGTCGCCGAGCGAGGATGGAAGCGAACGGAACCCCTCTTGTAAGCTGCTTGTATTGTAGCTATTACCGAGCCATGCATCACTAGGTAACAACCAGGCCGTTTCCTCTGACTCTCTCTCGCCTCTCTTACGCGTTCTCTCTCGAATTCTCGAATCCAAAGGAGAGCGAGAGGACACGTACATACGAGACTCACATTCGTACACACACGGCCACCGCCGTGATGTCTGGGAAGCTTCGCAGCTGATATCGTGCATGGACCACCCAGGTGTTCATGGAACATCGTGTATCCGTGTATGTGTAGGTATATGCGTGAACGAATATGTGTAAAACAGGGAGAGAGAGAGAGAGAGAGAGAGCGAAAGGGAGAGAGTGTTCATTTGGGGAGGAAAGGAGAGTTTGTTTTCGATATCAAAGGGAAAAAGCACGTGAAGCTTTCTGGTCTATTAAGGGATGACGAACGATCACGCCACTAATAATCATTCCAACTTCGCCGGGTTCATTTTATTCCCATTTGGAATCGGCGCAAATTAATACGAAGTAGTCACGAGATGCGACTGCAGGGGGAGGGATTATTTTGAATATGATGAATCGTGTTCGCTTTTTTTTGGAGGCAGAGACCCCACGTTCCACATTTTTTTGGCGAAAGGATGTAGAGGTTTTGGATTTTTTTGTTTTTTTTCATCCATTTTTCGATTATTTATTTGGAATTGTTTGTTTTCTAACGAAAAATCTCGACGTCGGGTGTATTTATGATTTTTACAAACAAAATTAGCGATTTTGTATTATTTTCCAAATTTCCAATTAAAATTCTCTTACATTGAATTCTACTAAAAAAAAAAAATAAAGGCATAATTTCTAGCTTTTCTTTTTGGCAAAATAATTATAATAAAATAACAAACAAAATTATAATACCGTGGGTACGAAAAAAAAAAACATGAGCATAAGAAAAAAATGAAAATAATTGCATTAAAAAATAACGGCAGGTTTCGACCCCGTAGGAATTACCATCGCGTGGCAAAATTTACGGTTCTCCTACGACTGTGTGGAAATACCTGTGTCTGTATGTGTGTGAGTGTGTGTTATAATTTTATGAAACGACGAATATAATAATTACAAATATACGCGGTAAAGCCTCCGTCAACTGTACATTTAGATGTGTCGTTTGATAGTATACAATAATAATAATAATAATAATAATAATAATAATAATAATAATAATACGTTTCAAATCATTCAGATGCATCATGAAATCGTTTAAATCTATCGCCAGACGTATAGTAATTAATTCGGAGGACGATATTTTATAACTGACATCGGGTTTGGGTATCGGGGATTCCACAATGCGGACAATTCTTCCATACCTATTTTAGAAAATTGTTATTAAAATCCATGATTATCTTTATAGTGTCGCGTGTTTTAACAGTATTTACCGCAGATAGCGGATCACATTAATATCTATTCATCGTTATCTAAATAATCGAATTCATTCAGCCGCTAATATTCAAACGCAGAACGAATTTCTCTGAAATTTCTCCGCCTGCATTGTATGCAATTGGCAAACCGTTTGCGTCTATGGTATTTGACGAATAACGAACATTACACGGTGGAAAAAATTCCAGAGTAGCGAAAATTAATTTTTTTTTTTTCTTATTTTTATGGGACATTTTTTGGTACCAAGGGTTTTCCAAAAATTGCGGAAATCGTAATTCTTCTGGAAAACAATTACTTCGATATTTCGAATTTTGGAAAATCATTGCGAATTGCAAAAATTTCCAATACGTTCGGTTTCCCATAACAAAAAATTAATCTTGGCTTGCAACCATAAAAGAAATATTGCCTCCCGACCATGGGATATTCGGCAGAAAGGCAGGAAACCTGAAAATTGTCGAAAAATTGAAGAAATTTTTAAATCTCCCTGCGAAATTGATTTATGGCTGTCCCATAAATTAGAATTTTTTTTTTAATTCGCCACAAAATAATATTTTCGATATTTCGAATTTTGGAAATTGATGGGAAATGCAAAAATTTCCAATACGTTCGGTTTCCCATAAAAAAAATTAATCTTGGCTTGCAACCATAAAAAAAATATTGCCTCCCGACCATGGGATATTCGGCAGAAAAGCAGGAAACCTGAAAATTGTCGAAAAATTGAAGAAATTTTTAAATCTCCCTGCGAAATTGATTTATGACTGTCCCATAAATTAGAATTTTTTTTTTTAATTCGCCACAAAATAATGTTTTCGATACTTCGAGTTTTGGAAATTGATGGGAAATGCAAAAATTTCCAATACGTTCGGTTTCCCATAACAAAAAATTAATCCTGGCTTGCGACCATAAAAAAAATATTGCCTCCCGACCATGGGATATTCGGCAGAAAAGCAGGAAACCTGAAAATTGTCGAAAAATTGAAGAAATTTTTAAATCTCCCTGCGAAATTGATTTATGGCTGTCCCATAAATTAGAATTTTTTTTTTAATTCGCCACAAAATAATTTTCTCGATATTTCGAATTTTGGAAATTGATTGAAAATGCAAGAGTGTCCAATACACTCGGTTTCCCGTGAAATAAAAAAAAAATTCGTTCAGTCCCGAAATTACAGAAATTTTTAAATTTCCTCCCTTAAAATAATTTAGGGGTGCCCCATAAATTTCAAATTTTTTTAAAATTTCGCCACAAAGCAATGACTTGGACGTTTCGAATTTTCATAATTCACTAAAACCATATCCGAGCGTCAAAAGGATTCAGTTTCCCGTGAGATGAATGACAATGACGCTAATACGCGTCTAGGTATACCCGGAATTACCCGGCGCCGTGGACCCTACGACGTAATATCAGACGAGGCGAAGGTTGGCGGGATGTTCCGTTCAAAGTGGGTTAATAAAGTGATATTAAAGCAACGGGTGGTCCCGGCGATCCCTAGTGTCCACTACGGGTCTTCGGGAGCCATAGGGTTTTCCAACCGGCAGGAATTACGGCGTAGGGCGAGTAGCGTTTCATTATCACTTGCCATCCCGCAGTTAACGTGTCGCCTAAACTATTCACAAACATGGACACACTCACATGGACACACCCCCGTGGGATGTTTGCGTATGCGAGTTGAGTCTGAGAACCATAAGGACGTAACTTGGTTTCACGGGAACAACAAACAATGGGAAATTAGGTCCCTCTGATTCTTAGCTCGAAAAAAGTATGCGTGTGTGTGTGCGTTTGCACACGGACAGACTTGGTGTGTATGTATTTTATATATATATAGATAATGGTATTTTACATTTTATGAAAATGGATGCATACCTAAACCCATACATTTATCGCACCCCCGTGAATAAACGGGTATTCGCGTCTATGTTGCACCATAAACTTTTACGCACACACGGAAACCGCCTGGAAATTGATACAAACATGGGAAACCGAGTCTATGGGACATTTCTACATTTTCAAAGAATTCGAAATGTCGAATTAATTATTTTCTGGCGAATTTCGAAAAAATAGAATTGCAATTTATGGGACGACCATAAATTCATTTTGCGGCGAAATTTTTCGACAATTAGAAAATTTGGAGGTTTTTTTTTGCTGAATATCCTATGGTTAGGAGTAATATTTTTTTTTATGGTTTGAGATCAAAATTAATTTTTTTTTACGTGCAACCGAGGACATTATTGCATTTTTGGCGAATTCCAAAATTCGAAATATCGAATTGATTATTTTGCAGCGAAATTAAATACGAATTAGCAATTTGTGGGACAACCCTAAATTGTATGGCGCAGCTCTTCTGCTCAATATCCCATCGTCGGGGGCAATATTTTTTTACGGATTGGGGCCAAAGTTAATTCATTTGTGGGAAACCGAGTGGACAAACATCGAAACATTCTCGCTTAAATAAACAAAGACCACAAATAGGTGCCATAAATGGATAAATTATTGGTACACAGAATTTTTATGGTGCGTACGTGTGATATCACGTGCATGAATTTACATATAAAGTAAAGTAAAGTAATTAATAATAATAAGGACTGTTAATAGTAGTAATTACTACAGTAATCATGAAACGAGTAACAAATAGCACGGTATTAATATATGTACGAGTAAATACCATAAGAATGACGAGTACTAATATTAATAATAATAATAATTATAATAATAATAGCATTGATGAATAAATAAATGAATAATTCCGATCCATCTGCTTTCGAGAGAATAACCTACTGCTGACTGGTAATTAATCCTCGTCTCTTATGGTGTTACTTTCACTGAAGGAGGTATCTATGGGTTTCTCTCTTTCTCTCTGTCTCTCTCTCTTGCTCTTTTCAATGCATCTATTATTGCATCTCTTTCTAGTGAGATTCAGTTAAAGGCTGACCCAAGGAAGACTAGAAAAGGCACTTCGATGTCTCGAATATCGAGGTAATTAATAAATTGTTTAATTATTTGATAATTTAGTTATAACAAATTGTAGTGGAATATTGTTAAAAGATTGTTATTGCGAAAATAAATAATTTTGAAACCGCAATAGTCCGGCAAAACCCTAGAAAAACCCTATAAAATTGTGATTATAAAAATAATTAATTGTTACGAAAAAATAATATATTATTATAAAAGAAAAATTATTTATATTTCCAAGTCTTGCTTCGATAAAAATTATTGTCTAATATGATAAAAAAATTGGTAAATATCGAGGACCGATCGAAATATCGTCTTCCCTTCGAGGGCGAATTTGGGAAATGGTCGAAACTGATAATTCATCTCCCGATGCGAGGACGTTAAAATCGGGCGAAAATATACCGTAGGGTGGTTATTTTGCGTGATGTGTGTTTTGACATGAAACTCCACCCACGCACGTTCTCACGCATGCACACACGGCAACTCGCTATTAAATGCATTAGCGTCAATTTAATACGACCACACACGTAGAACCGAGAGGGACGGTTTTCGGTGTACACAGAAGAAGGCCCTTATTCTTTCGTACGGACGCATGGAGGGTTGCTTTTAAGGGGATGCCTAAAATTCCTTGCGCACGTGTCGCGATAATTATATAGTTTAAAGTGTAGCTATTGGCCTCATTGTTTAACCAATCAACGTCTCTTTCAATTATTGTCAATCCGGTATCGGCGATCTCGCGGTAATAACAATGTCTCGTAATTCGGGCACCGTGATATTTTGCGGAACGGAAGAATTTTCGTGGAAAATGTCCCAAAATTTGATATTTCTTTTTTTGACAATTTTAAAGACTCTCGTCTTGTGATGAAAATTTTTTTGGAATTTAGGAAGCAAATGTTACCATCATGGTACTGTAATTTTTACAATGTAGAGAGCAGATTTTTCGAGAAGACGATTTTTCCAGCTTGGAATATAGAATTTTCAAAATTAAAAAAAAAGATTTTTGGAATTTTTAAGAATCTCGTTTTGTCATGGAATTTTTTGGATTTTCGGGAAGTAAATTATTATTATTATTATGGTACTGCAATTTTTACAATCTAGAGAACAGATTTTTTTGAAAAGACGATTTTTCCAGCTTGGAATATAGAATTTTCAAAATTAAAAAAAAGGTTTTTGGAATTTTTAAGAATCTCGTCTTGTCATGGAATTTTTTGGATTTTCGGGAAGTAAATTATTATTATTATTATGGTACTGCAATTTTTACAATGTAGAGAACAGATTTTTTTTTAAAAGACGATTTTTACAGTTTGGAGTACAGAATTTTCAATATTAATAAAAATTTTTAATACACACTAGACATTTTTGTCACAAATGAGAAAAATTTTCGCACTTCGGTGGAATCACGAAATCCCGTGAAACTGATTTCAACTTTTTTCAGCAAATTAAAGGCAAAACCCTAGCAAAGGCCTAGCGAACTCCTAGAAAATTCTAGAAAACTCTAGGAAAAATTTAGCAAGCAAAATCCTAGCAAAATTCTGGCAAAACACCAACAAAATAAAAATAAAAAAGTGTCCCAGATGATGAGGTATCCTGGTTGATAGGAAAACCCTAGCAAGACCGTAGCGCATTATGCAGACCAGTGGCATCCAAAAAAGTGTCCATCTCCATTTTTATTACTTTTTTTCTCAAATACGCGAATCGTGTATTATAGAAAAGAAATATTTAGATGGAAAACGTCGGAAGTTTCAGTGGGACGGAGAAAAAGGCGCGTGAAGAAACCGGAAGTGAAGTCCGGCTCCGTCGACACGTTGGACCGGGTTAAAAAAAAAGAAGAAGAAGAAGAAGAAAGAGGAAAGAGTCGCACGTACGTCGAGAGAAAGGAGCCGAAGAGGGATGGAGCGAGGCAGGAGATAGATAAAGAGGGAAAAAAAGAGGGAGCCGAGGGAGAGCGAGTGGGTGGTTGGTTGGTTGGTTGGTTGGTTGGTTATATGCCATCCACCCTCTTGCGCCCTCTCACCGGGCGCTATAGTAACAACACGGGGAAACATAGGGAAATCAATATGGCTTCCGTAACCCTCTTTTCATCCCCGTAAACGTCCCTCAGCTCTTGCTCGGCCTCGCTCGGACGGGTGAACCCATTATGAGGGGGTGTTACTCCGGGCCAATCCCCAACCATCCGGAGAGACTCCAACCGGCAGTTGCAGAAGGGCGCATGTGCGTTGCTAGGGCTACTGGATGGATCGTCGAGGACGCACGAAACCACCCCAATCCTCCTTTAACGTACGTACGCGAACGCACACGCGCGCACGTACGTGCATGTGTGTGTGTGTATGTGATCGCACACAAACGCACTCTTGTGTACCAAAAAGCACAATCCTTTTTTCCCGTTTAGTCAAAATAGGTGGGATTAAGGAAGGGGAGGTAATCAGCGCCCCCTGAATTTTTCGAGGTATCGATAACGCGGATTGCGGGGTCGTAGCCGCTGTTTCGGGAAATTTCGACGCTAATTAGAGCCGCGGTGACGTACGGGAGTGACCCCTTTGGAGGTTCTAGGGAAATCGACGATTTTGGAAAAACTTGCAATTGCGTGAGCTTCGCAATGGAACTTCGAATTCCCCGAAAATTGAAGTTCAGAAGGGACACGAGACACCCTCTGGTAGGTTTCCTTCAAAGGTCCGGGGGTGAATGAGGACCACTTCCGGTTTATCAAGGGTCGTATTAGGGATGACGTATTATATGAAAGTTATTAATGAGATTTATTTTTATTATTATTATTATTATTATTACTATTATCATTACTACTACAGTTATTATTATTATTATTATTATTATTATTAAAATATACAATTACTTCGATGATTTCTATATATAAGGCGATAAATAAAAAGAAAATCAAGCAAATTGTAAGAATAATTTTCATGAAATATTTAATTAAATTATATTTGATATCCAATTTAATTTTTCATTTTAATCGATTATTGCAATTGTTGTTTTATTTAATATTCTTGTGTTTATAATTTATTATATATTTGTATTACATATTATAGACTACTTGTGATATAGATCTATATATTTTATTTAGTTATTATTCCACAATATAATCGCTATATTAGATATTTATAATACACTGTTACTACTATACTATAGCCATTTATTTATATAGTAACTATACAATTACTTTATTATTAGTATATAGTAAATAATTCTATCATAATATTATATATAAATAATACTATACAGAAATAATATATCGCAGATTCATGCAAATTAATATAAACAATACAATCATTTTTTTTTATAGTCAAAAGAGCAGTCAAGTCGGTACCACAGTTTGTTTTGGGGTTTTAACAGAAGCTGGTTTTTTCTGCTTTCCCAAACACGTGGGTTTCCTCGACACCAGTGATGACACGCGGATGACAGCGTGTCGTTTATCCTGAGTTTATACCCTGCCGCCACAAAGTCGAGAAAGGGCGTGTGAAGAGAGCCTGTTTCGACTACTATCTACCATTGTAGGCAGAGAAGACCATCAACTACCGCGATTCACCTCCCGTGGGCAGGGGACGGGGTTCTGTCGCCGAAAGGGCCTGGGACCAACAGCCCTCTTCTGGTGCGGTAGGAGAGCTCGGGCAGTGGACCTCCGGACGGGCAACAGAGGTACGCGCACACGACTCCCTTCTTGGCTCTCCCTCTCAGCCGCAACACAGGTTTGTTTTGGTCCTCTTCCTTGCCATCGGAGAGAAAGTCGTCCATACTCCTCCATTTTTCACTGCCACGGGTTCCCTTTCGAAGAAATATCCTCAAAGGTTCCCTCGCGGCTCCAATCAAGACGTCTGTGAACGACGGGGCTAAACCATTCCACGCGTGAGGATTCCTGGGTACCATCTGACTGCTCCGAGAGTCTACGCTACGCGAGCTTCATATATACCATCCGTGGATGATACCCACCACTTGCGGGAAAGACGTATTTTCGAGGAAATGTGTCGATAGAACGCGAAATCGAGCGTCGGGTTGGTCTCGGTAACTTGCTTTCGGTTTGACCGAGTTTTCGGTACCGGTTTCAAGGGCAAAAAGGTTAAATTTAAATAGATATGGAATTTTGAAAATAATATACGGGAGGGTGGAGAATATTCGCATGGAATTTCGGGGAACTAAATAAATGAAGACCAAGTGGATGCAGTTACCGACCGGAGGGAAGTCGCGTGCCGGTATAGTAGAAACGTTGGAGGTCCTTCCGCGTTGGAAAAGTAGGAATATTTTGTACATAGCTGGAAGAAAATTTGTAATTGTAGATTGATAAATGTGCCATGTAAATTCGATTTTGCGTAAAAACAAGCTTTCTCGTAATATAAATGAATATAATAGAGGCAAATAAGAATGGAATAGGAAAATTTTCAGGTTGCGTTGGAAAATTCAGTCGATGCGAAGGTTCCTGGAACTAGAATGGTACGTTACCGACTGCCAGGGTTTCTCATTCACGGTCGGTACTGTAGAAATTCGTTACACACGACTGATTTAGTACAATTACTTCGTGGTAAAAATTTGTACCACGAGTGTTATATTCAAAATGTTGGGAATTAGTTACTAATTATTAAAAAAAATGTATTAAAGCATTTATTAAAAAGAAAGCTTTTGAACAAAATATCCAATAAAGGGGGTAAAGCAAATATTTAGAAAGGTATCGCTACTCTTTTTACCGACTCACGGTAGCGGAAACGAGGATCAATGGTAACGGGGAGAAAGTGAAAATAATTTCTACGATACCGGCTGGGAGTCCCCGGGATATTTAAATACCAGAATCCTGTTGCAAATCAAAATTACTCATATTTTAATTTCCACTTTAAAATTTCCTCCAATTTATTTTCAAACTGAAGATTAAATTTCGAAATTTTCGAATTATTTCGATGCAGTGCTTTTATTTTTCCCTATATTTAGAATACAATAAATATCAAAATATATTTATATACATTTTCTTAATCATATTAAATATACTATATTGAATATACTTTAAATAACAAATTTCCTCGTTATTTTAAATTGCAGCAAAATTGTCGACACAATTTATGGCTCTTACGGGAAATTTTTCTCGATTCGGAGTAAACCAAAATAAAAACAATCCTTCCGGATAGAATTGTTTGTTATGTTCGCACCTCGAGCACCTGTGAGGTCATGTCTACACGCTAAATAGAATTATATATAAATATGTACAATAGTTGTACCAAGAACGTTTGATACTCTTGCTAGTCGTCGTTTGACGTCGCGACGCGCCGTTTACGGATACCGAATATTGAGACTTATCTTGATACACGCGGGTTGACGGATTTCAGAGGATTCCGAATAAAAGTGTATTGAAATAAAAAAAAAAATCAGAGCGACAGATCGAAAGATTGTTATTAAAAATAGCCGAGCATTCCACATATTCTTCGTAAGTTGAGCAATTTTGAAACAATTTCCGTATATTAATAAATTAATATATTTTTTTTTAAGTATTACATTAATTATTATAAAATTGATTTTTATATTAATTATTAGGATAATTAATTGACAATTAATTCTTATATTAATATATTAATTCAATACATCGTTTTTAAATGCACAGAAAAAAAAGGAAAAATTCCGAAATGAGAAATAATTAATTGCAGGTGGAATTTAATTATTTTTTTCTATTACTCGCAATCAATGCACCAAAATATATTTTTTTTTCCTCTTTGCAAGTCAAATTCCAGCGAAAAAAAATTATGCGCATGAACTTGTAATAATTAACTACCGAGAAAATTAATGAATGGGTTGGTGCATAATTAACGACGATTATTTTGTATGAATACCTATTGAAAAATCGTCGTTAATTGTGCACCGACTCAATATTTTTGCTAACCAACGATCCAATTGAATTAATTGTATGCAATATTCGTTAAAATTCGTGCCTATAAAATTGGGGCTCGCTCGATTTCATTGAAATTCCAAGAAATTTCTTGATAAAAAAAAAAGCACTTGTATTTTGCATTTTCGAAATGGTGGGATTAAAATTGGGAATGTTTGGGAATTTTTGAAAATGTTTACATCGAGTTCGATGATAACATTGCGAGTAAACCGACTGGCTTGAATCGGGAGAGCTGTATATTTACGTTTGTGTGGGTACACACGTACACAAATGTCATGAAGAAGTCACTTCGTAATTAGAAGATTCACGTGTGCGAGTTAATTATACAACACAGGCAAGCCTTACTCTACCTCGCTTCGGGATCGACGTTTGATAGTCTCGTATTATTTGTTGTTCAGGTTACGACAAAAGTCTTAATTATTGTCCATTTGCTGAACCGTTGCCATTTCCTCTCGTGATCGCCGCGGTAACTCCGTAATTTTTTTTTTTTGCTCGCTCCCATTTCCCAAAATCCGTAGGCGAGTTGGGAAATTTTGCAAATTATCGAAATCACAATTTTTCTCAAACACGCGGAAGAGTTCGGCAAAAATGAGAAAATAATGAAAATTTATTTTTTTTTTTACGCAAAATAGGAGTATTAAATTTTGAAATAAAAAAAATAGAATTAAAATTCGAAAATAATGGAAACCAGAGGGAATTTTCGGAAACCTAAAAATTCTTTGTTTATTCAAAAAATAGAGAATATAATAAACAATAAACTCAGGGTGAATTATTGATTTTCTACAAATATCGAATACGTTATTAATCTACGTCGCGAGCGGGTGTCCATTATTTTTCGAAAGAATTATTATTATTATTATTATTATTTTCATGATTGAAAAGTAGTAAAAATTGTGACGATTTAAAAAAAAAAACAGGAAATCACAAAATGTATTTTAAAATTTAATAACGGGTTTTCTCTCTTGCAAAAACGTAGACCCCGGAACACCCTTTAAGGGTTGAAAAAAAAAATCTTTTTCCGTCTTACCATTTTTTTTTAACAATATTCATTATTTTTGTCGATCGAAAAATAATCGAAATTGTGGCGATTTAAAAAAAGAAAAAAAAAAGAAATTTCAAAATGTATTTTTTTTTCTCCGTTTCAAAACTTGATGGGTTTGATCTTGAAAAGTTTCGCGACGCATTCATTTGCAGGAGGCAAAAATGGCATTAACCATAGCATTGCCGCTATCCGGATTGGAACCGGAACAGTTTGGTGCACTGAGCGCGCGTTTACTCTTCGGGAGAGATTTGAAGGAACTAGCTGGTTCCGGTCCCGCTTCGCCCAGCACCGGAAGCGAGACCAGTGGTGTCAGCAGTTTCGCTCCATCGGTAGTTGAAAGCACCACCCCCGCGTTATCCCCTATCTCTTCAAGACCGGGTACTCCGACTCAAGAAACTTGCAAAGAAGAGGAGAAGGTAAACGTATGCTGTAAATTATTTATATTTTATAAATATCTTCTTTTTTTTGGGGAACGCGGAAAAAGTGGAATTTTGCCGAAATTTCCCCCTAGTTTCTAATTTTCACCGCCACGAAGAATGGAGACACTTTTGAAATATCTGAAATTTGTTTCTATTTTATTTCGAAAAATGTGAATATACGTATAATTAATTTTCATTTGTTGTTTTTGGTATTGACGTTTAATAAATACGAAATTTGTTAAAAATCGTCGCGAATTTTGACTTCCAGACCGAGCCAGCCAAAGTCTTGTACAAAAACCGGGACATCTTGAATTTGGGGGCCAACATAAGGGAGCCCTTCTGGCAAATGCGAAGTGCATCGATGCCCCGGTTCAACTTCCGCGCGTTCATGGAGAACCGTTCAATATATTATCGACTGGGAGACCACGGACTGACCGAAGAATATCCAACGGTAAGAGGACGGTATTTGAAAAATATACAGGCTGGATCGCCGATGGTGTCGAGGGTCCCTTAACTCGAGAACCATGAGTCCAATGAAAAAATGTCAGGGGACTTTTCGATTTCTTTTTCGCTCGATGACGTCATACTTCTTTCCTACATTTTATTATCACACACAGACACACATATATATATATTTAATATTATACAATAGAAAATAAGCACAATTCGACTAATCCTCTTTCACTTCGATGTCGGTTTTCTTCTCCACCGATTTTCCGTCGTTTTCCTCCTCCTGCAAATTCAAAGGTCCTTGCTCGAAAATCGCGGATTCGTAGAATTTCTTATCGTCCGCCGCGATTATCTTATTCAATTGGTGATAGAGCGGCAGCGAGATCAATAGGACGTAGAGGCAGTACTTGATCTCCGTGGAGTTTCGAGCCAAGTACCGACGTAATGGGAAATTCAGCAATTTCGATTTTACGTCCGATAGAAGTAGAAAGTTGATCGGTATCGCGCCGTGGGTCGATCGAATCGCCGGTAATTTGTCTTTGAGGGTTTGTCCGAATCTTGACCACTGTTTGGAGCGGCGGAAAAATTCTTGTCAGTGACTTGCCAATGTTTGCATTTTTTAGGGGACGAATTTTTTGACAGTTTGACATTTGTATATTTTTTTTTTAAATTACTCTCGGACCAGCAGAAAAATTGTTAATGTCGGGAACACTTGGATTAAAGAAAGAAATCGAAATGGGACGATATCCATTTTTTTGGAGGACAAATTTTTGAGAATTTGAAATTTGTGTATTTTTAAAATTATTTTTGGAGCAGCAGAAAAATCGTTGTCAGTAATTTTCTAATTTCAGAGACATTTGATTTACGAAAATTCGAAATATTGAATCATTTTCATCTTTTTTCTTTTACAAAAGCGGGAGAATTTCCATTTTTTTTTAGAAGGCAAATTTTTGCGAATTTGAAATTCGTATATTTGCTTATATTACTTTCGGAGCAGAAACAAATTCGTTCTTTAATTTTTCTGGTAATTCCAAGAAATTGCAATATCTCTATTTTCACCTTATCGTCACGGAAACAAAATTGACATACTTTTGGAATTTTCAAAGGAAGATCCAAAAACCTTGCGTCCTTGATTTTGTTGTGAATTTGACGATACCTGTTCGTTAGAAAATTATTCATTACAATGAAATCTGGAGAAACGGATGATCGGTTAATAACAAAATTATTGGAAATGCAACTTTTACGGTAATTATTCCACAGATTCTTTGAAACTGTCCGTCAAAAACTGCGGTTGTGCGCAGTTTCCCCTGAAGTCGTATCATTATTGTTTGGAGGATGAAGAAAAGAAAGTCAGATCGATAAGATGCATATTTTGCAAATTTACTCCAAAATCGATATTTGATTTTTTTTTTACGTATATTTATCAAATATAAATATACATTCAGATTTTTAAAAATAAAATGGAACAAAATTCTCAAATATTTGTATTTTTCGTGGGAATAGAAATTACAACTCAAGCAGAAAATATATATATATATATATATGTATGTCTGTGTCTGTCTCATTCTTTTTTTTTCTTTTTCTCTTATTTTTCCAAATCCAGAGAAATTGCAAGGAATGCGGCTTCAGTGAGCCGTCACCGTATTTGTTCTGACAACGTTCACGGAAACGGCGAAATGACAACGACGACCACGAAAACGACAACGTCGTGAACAATAAACCTGTGATAGACCAGAAACGATAGCCGCTGGAAAATCAGACGGAGCGAGGCTTTCAAAAAAAGGGAAAGGCTGGATAGGAATGAAAGACTGACAAAAAAAAAATACCATATCCGTCATTGTTTCGTCCAAAGAAGTCAAGGAAGAGGCAAGAAGGGAATGAAAAGTGACTTTCTAAAAAAAAAAAAGACCTTCTTGAACATTCAAATACATTTGGAAGAAAGATTCTGTTCCGAGGAAGAGAGAGAATCGCGACGAAGACGCAAAAACGATTTTCCCGCGTCGCGTTGGTGAGTTGCACTCGATATGCCCTCGATATGCACTCGATATGCGCTCTCCGGGTGAATAGGAATTTTCTTCCGGGGTGAAAAATATTTTTTTTTTGTGTGTTTTCGAATTCCGGAAATGAATAACATTTTCCTTTTTTTTTGAGTTTCGTAATTTTCGAAAATAATGCGAAAAATGTTGAGGTCGAAAAAAAAAGGCGAGAAAAATATTTTTTTCGAGGCTACCGGTGACGAAAACCGGGGACGATACGAGTCCGTCGTAAATTCGTAAACGAAAATAAGGTATTTTTTTGTCTCGGGTGAAGCGATACCTTCTTTTTGAAAAAAAAGCACGGTTTTTTTATCCACTATGATAATTATTTATTTTTCCTTCTTTTTTCAACGACTTTACGCGAAGCGACGAGCGAGGTGTTTATTTTTTTTGTAACGTGCAGAGTTCGTTGTTAAATCGTAATTGCGGTGTTACGAAGTCGGTGTTAACGAGGATGAAACTGCGTAATTTTGTGAAAATTCTGCATTTTTTTTTATTTTCGAGGCCATACAGTTTTGAACTTTCTCGGAAAATATATAATAATAATCATTTTTTTGGGGCAACTGCAAAATTTCGAGAGTTCGGAAATTTCTCTGGAGAAATTTACCAATTTTTCAAGAAATTTCTGACCACCCCTCTCGGAAAATACTTACCCGAATCTAAATTCGAATTTCGTGGAGTTAAAAAAAAATAGGACATTTGATAATCCTCGAAAATTTGGCCCTCGAACTACTCGAATTCGATGGAACCTTAACGTAAGTTCAAATTTGGAATCTTGAACTTCAGATTTTTTCTGAGTTATTCTGAACTTTTCGGAATTTTTCAGAAATTTTCGGAATTACTCGAAATTTTTCTGAGCTATTTTTAATTTTTTCGTATCTTTCTAAATTATTCTGAATTTTTTCGTATCTTTCTAAATTATTCTGAATTTTTCTGAATTTTCCGGAAATTTTCGGAATTTTTTGTATTTCCCAAAATTGCATAATCGCATATTCAGTTTTTTTCTGGCAAAATCTACCATGCTGCATAGTTGCTACACCGAGAAGGGAAAAAGTACCATTCTAATGCAATTGTTTGAAGTGCAATCGTAGTCAAGGTCACTGGAAAGCTTCAATTGCAATATACACCAACTCCAACTATTGTGCAGTTGCTTCAACTATACAATTATGGTTGCAACGAGGTCACTGGAAAAATCTCTCTTGGAACATAAAAAGCAACTGCCTCATAGTTCCTCCAACCCTAATTACGTTAGGACATCCCGGAAAATGTATAGTTGCAATTAAGGTAACTGGAAAGCCTCGGTTTACTATTGCCCCAACTATAAACCAACTGTTGCACCAATCTCGGTTGTAGAACGGCGCCAGTGTAATATAATTGTAATGTAACTATAATTACAGTCGAAGTGGCTGGAACACCCCAGTTATAGTGAAATATAACTACGAATATAGTTTCCTCCAACCATAATCACCTTCAAGGTCACTGGAAAATGTATAGTTGCTGGCGAACCTCGACTGTGATAGAAATTAACCTCACACTTGAAATTTCTGGAAAATTCCAATTGTAAAATATATGTAGGAGTGCGGGTATATTATAGTAGCGCAACTATAATATAGTTGCTCGTTCTATAATCACGGTTGAAGTGGCTGGACAATCTCAGTTCGCTGTGACTATAGTTACGCCCAAAAGTATCGGAGATAAAACGATAACTATGCAATTCCATGGGACTACAGTATAGTTATTGTAATTATAGTTACTCTCAAGGTCGCCAGAAAATTTCCGTGTCCGAAAAACCGCTATTATTTAAATTCGCGATTGAATCTTGAAATTCCCGGATAATTGAAAATTCGAAAAAAAAAAAAAATAATACGGCAAGGAAAATTAAATGGTAAATTTTGCCGCGTTACGTGACAAATTTTTTCGCGGTAAAAAGTGACATTACGTGGTAACCCACTCGACCAGCGATGTAATAGATTTTACTACGAGCGTGGTAGAATTTACCATTTCACTTAAATTTTTTTTTCGGATGCTTCAAAAAAATTATTAAAGAAACAAATTTTCTTTTCAATAATTAAAATTTCTTCTTCAATAATTTAGATCGATGAAGAACAAAAATAAATAGTCACGAATACCTCAATTGTTCATTTTTGCAATTAAACAAAATTCCAGATTCTAGCAGTTCGAGGGTTTAAATTAAATTAATTAATTCGCAAAGCAAAAAAAAATCTTTCACGTGAAAAAAAAAATTCACGCGCTCGTAAAAAAAAAATCGAGGAATCGTGGATAATTATTTTTGACAGTTTCATCAACGTTGAGGTTGATGTGATCCTTCGCTATTTTTTTTTTAATGGACACATTATAATTGAACCTTTCGCAAATTTTCTTCTCTCTCTTTTCTGCGGAAAGATGTCAAATAATTCGTATGCAAGGCGAAAAGTACCGAAATGTCGATTGAACGGGAGAAAATAGAGGGAACGCGAGAAATAGTAAATTTTACTATACGACTGACAAGATACGAGTAGCAAAGTATTACCCACACACTCGCGTTACACATGTATACATATATATCTACATATATACCTGCTTCTGCGTGATAAGAAATAGTAAAATTTGCTGTTTTGCGGCGCTTTCGTCATTGCACCGCCTTCGGAGGAAAACTAAATGATGGCATGTATAGTTTTGATCGAAAGACTAGTGCGCAACTATAATGGAAGTACCACTCGTGAGCGTGTTTTTATTGTACAAAGATGAATGAATGTAATAACTAATTAGAGAGTGACTATGATAATCATTAATTTGCTACCGTATTATTTTTGTATTGTGCCGAAGGAGCTTTCAGAGAGTTATGGCTCGGTCTTTATTGTATATTGACTACTATTGTTTAATTAATGTTTAATAAACAAAAGCATCTGATTGTAAGAGGGGGTTTTCATTCAGACTTTCGATGGCTCGAAATTGTCGGAGGAAATTCCTCGAATCGACAATTTTCCTAATTTTCCATTCTCCTTCATTCGAATACTTTTTTTTTATGAACATTTATTAACAATTTTTGATAATTATTTTTATAAATATGTTTTAAAATATTTTTTCAATATTAGAAATAACATTTTCAATAATGAAAATTTGGCAATTCATTTTTTAAGATTAAATAAGATTATTTGTATACATATTCGTAATTGTTATTGTTCGAAAATTTGGAAATTCGAAATTCAAAAATTTTATACGGGTTCTCCTCGAAATTCAAAATTCAACATAGCCGATTAGCAATTTTTTATTTAAAAAAAAACCGCAAACAATTTTACAATTTTGAATTTCCACATTTCTTCCAAATTACAATTAATATTTTTTGTTCTCTACGAATTTCTTCGACCAAAAATATCTCCAAACTCCCCCCCCCCAAAAAAAACTATATGAATATACCACTAATTTTCTTTTACCCTCCCCTTTCGAAATTTCCTCCCTAAATCGCTAACAATTTTGCATCCCTTTCCAAGGTTCCACTTCGAGAGGCAAAGAAAAAATCCGCGAATGGAGCGAAAAGGGAAAAATAAAAAACGCCGGATGGGGGTGTGAATTAGGGTGTAAATTCGAAACGAGATGAATTAGATGGTTGATCAACAGAGACCACCTAGAGAGATTTTCTCCATACTCCGGGGGGGTGGGAATCTCATCGCTTAAGCTCTCTTCTCACTGGTATTGTTTCGGTTTGAAGCGTAACACCCCCAGCGTGGAACTGCGGTCGATTCGTGGCACAATCCCATAGAACCATGGTGATATATCTATCGGTTTGCTTGTTGTCTCTGCGAGAGCATGGGAGGGCCCGAGAGAGGGAGAGAGAGAGAGAGATGCAGAACACCTTTATCGTTTCTACACACACACACACACACATACACACCCATACACGTAATTGTGAAAAGACAGAGCGAGAGGGTGAGAGAAGGAGCGAGTGAGAGAAAGACAGAGTGCGTGCGAGATGTGCACGACTATTCAGATATTGTTGTTATTGTTGAGGGAACAATCGCCCGTCAATAGGCTGCCCCGGCACAATGTATCTATTCAGGTGCGGTCAGGGGTGCTCAAACAATTGTTATGAAATCCAACAGAGAAACCATCAAACCACCCCTCGCTTGTGCCACCCCCGCGCGAATAATGGACTTCTCCTCTTTCTTTCTTTCTTTCCATTTTTCTTTCTTTTTTTTTTAAATGTCGTGATTAATGATAATAATACGTACCCGTTTCGAGAATTCAAATAATTATCGCTTCCCTTCACCCCCCCCCCCCCCCCCCCCCCCGAATCTCGGATCATCCGAAATGGACCAGAGACTTGCAACGGTACCTGTCTCCTCTTTTTTTAGGGCAACAAATTATTATTATTATTATTTTCTATTTTTATTATTATTATTATTATTATTATTATTATTATTATTGTTATTGTTATTGTTATTGTTATTATTATTATAACACCACTGTCATTGTCATTCCAACGAGGGTGGGGAACTGTTTTTTTTAAAATGAAATTCTTAAAAATCGAAAATTTAATTTTACCCAAATTTTGAGATAATCTTATTTGAGCATTGTTGTAATTGGAAAAATAATTAATAAATCATACTCGACCATGTAAATCTTTGATTGTATTTTTTTGTTATTACAAATTTCATATTTTTTTTTTACATTAAATTTACATTAAATTATATTTCTACGTATCTTCAATTTTATATTTTTACACCATGGAAATTTTTGCTTTACAGTGTGTGAGTGCGCGTGTGCTGTTCTCACATACGCGATATTGAACCAACACCATAATCGGCCCACCATAAATTCGGGAGGTAAAAATTTCCCATTGTCCCATACTCGAC
Organism: Gasteruption jaculator; assembly: GCA_949825005.1. Taxonomy (NCBI): domain Eukaryota; kingdom Metazoa; phylum Arthropoda; class Insecta; order Hymenoptera; family Gasteruptiidae; genus Gasteruption; species Gasteruption jaculator. The sequence goes on along the minus strand of OX463764.1, from coordinate 6,073,490 downwards.
CTTGGTCCTGAATTCTCGACTGTACGCATGCAATCTGCACTCGTGCGATTGCAACTGCATCGGGAAAGGATCCAAAAAAAAAAAAATTCCTAGAAATTGAAAATTTACTATAATATCAGGTTGTCCCATAAGTTTCTTCCTTTCCGGCTCGAGGTCGTACATAGCGTGTCGCGGAAAGAACTTATGGGACACCCCAATATTCACGGAAATTCGGTCTCGAGCGGGTGGGTACCTCCGTTTTGTCGCTTTTCGCGGGGGAGAAAAAGGAAAGCGGAGGGCCACGGTCGATGGACAAAATTGAGAATCACTGATTGAGTGCATGTACTAGAGTTCCATGCCTATGGCGATGATTACGTATGCGGGAATCATTGTCAAGCAACGCGCGATGCACATGCAAAGGCCAAAAATCGTCGAAATCAGTCGAGTTCAACATCAGCATTGTACCTGCGCTTTGTCTCTACCTCATTGTTGTCGGTACACGGTGTACGGCTCTCACATGCACCGGGGCCGTACACGTACACGGTAATACAAGAGATCGCATATACTCATCTCACACACGGTTATACTAATACTTCCCAGCGATCGCTATTTCCTATTTATGTTACGGGATCTCGAAAATCGAAGCATTGTTGGTCCACCAGCCATACATCCAACGGAGGTAGAAAGAGAGAGAGAGAGAGAGAGAAGTCAGTATGAATTTCGAATCTATTGGAAATTCAAAACACATATTCACTCGGATCCTCTTTTTTATTTTTATTTAGAAAGTCTAACAATGCATCCATTTTTTTTTGTTTTTTTTTTTTCGACTTATCCGTATAAATTTAATCATCCGTGAAACGTTTTGTTGCGAATTAATCGAAGGGATGCGCCAACTGGAACGTTTCTGAAACCTGCAAGTGATGTTTTTTGTTTTTTTTTCAATAAGAGGTTATTCGATTAATATAAATACCAATTACGATAAATAGAAATATTTATTGGTACCGGTCTCGAAAATCCTGAATCGGGAGGTACCTGTCGATTTTCGGTTTTTTTTTTTTTTTAAATTTTCGGTACAGGGGATGACAAACAAAAATATTTCGTTCCCCAGCAAGCGTGGTAGTGGTAGTAGTATTGTAACGCAGTGTTTTTAAAAAAGATACTGCACTTCGCATAAAAAAAAATATAATTAGGGGTGGTTGCGTTCGGTGACTCGCCCTGTAGTAACAATAATAGTAGTGTTACAAGGCAAAGTGTATAAAAAAAAAAATATATTGCATCTCATATAAGAAAGAGTATAGTTGACATGGAAGCAAACGTGTCCAAACTTTGGGGTGATCGCGTTCGATGGCTCGCCCTGTACATATATAGAGATCTATGGAGATATCATCCACTCTACACACTATTGTATCGCACGGATAGATTTGGCACGAAGAAAGAAGTCGTCGTTGCTTTATCGGCTGGGTACTCGCGGATACAATTTTCGCAACAGAATTTTCTTTTCACACACACCCACACACACATACACATACGCATACACATACATTTTATTTTTACACATATGTAGTACATATATATTACAATGGGGTACAGAGGAGCGCAATAGGGGAGGTAAAGAAAGTTCCCCCCCTTTTCCCACCCTATACAGGGCACCTCGAGGAACCTCCGCAGCGAGCTTGCGAGCAGTGGGTGGCAAATGGCAGGAGGAGAAATAAGGATAAAGGAGAAAGAGAGAGAGAGAGAGAGAATGAGAAGCATGTACTGCACAACTACCACAGTAGTTGCAGTAGCAGCAGCAGCAGCAGCAGCAGCATCCCATATTTGTGCATTGTGGCACGTTCCATCGCGTTCTCAACTGAACTGAACTCGACTCAACAGTGGAGACACAATGGGTGGTATGAATAAGTATAACAGACAGACACCGGTACAGACAGACAGACAGACACAGGTAGCTCAGAACAGCAGTATGTGAATGAGGAACCCATTTGATAACACGCCTCCACAGCCACCCAGGTCCATTGTGTCGCTTCCTATTCAGCTGCTCTATGCCCTCTTCTCCTCTTTCAAAACTCACCCTCCCCCCTCCCTCCCCCTCTCGCGTGCCCCTCAATTTCTTCTTTAACGCCACCACCACCACCACCTCTTTCTTTCTCCCTCCCTCCCCCCCCCCCTGTCTCTCTTTCTATCCATGTATGTATTTATTCCACATAGCTGCGATATCACCCCGGAAATCTCGCCCTTATCTAGGTCCTTCGTACCCCTTTTTTTACGTTACCGTGTCCCGAAGTGTAGTAAAATTTGCCGCACCTCTCGGAAAAATTACCGTGCCCCGGTGGAGCTTTCCGTTTCTTGCCATTTCTCGTCGACATTTTTTTTTTCTTGGCAGAGAATCCTTCGATTTGCGGGTCTTGGAATTAAAGAAAAAAAGTTTATTCGATATCGAGATGAGTTAGGGGTTACAAAATACCCCAATTTCTGGAGACAGGGAATTTTCGACTTAAATTATCAGATTTTTAAGAATACAATGTTTAAAAAAACACCCTCTTTTCTCTTCAGAATGATAATTCTCATGATGTTACAAAAATAACAATAGTAGTAAATATTCTTAAAATAATAATAATAATAACAACAACAACAATAATAATAATAATAATAGGGATAAAATTACTATAACATAATTAATTTATTAATCAAAGTAATAGTAAAATAAATTACAAAAACAACGGTAACATAGTAGTGTAATGTACAACAGCAAATTACTAGTAAATCAAATTAGTCAATTGACTTACAATTAGTAATTCGGCGTAATTACATAATTTTCATATTTCAAGCGAACCCCGGCTTGTTGCATTGGGGTTGTTTGTTAAAAAAAAAAAATTAATGTAGGATGAAATTCATAACCATTCGCATCGGGAGGTTAAAGAAATCCCGAAGTAGGGATAGACGAGAACAAGTAGTACGAGTAAAGGAAGTAGAAGTAGTAGTAGCAGTCGTAGTGGGACTAGTAGCGAAGCACAGTAGAAATGGAAGCACCCCCTCCGCCGCGATTTCCTTCGGTAATATATATATGTATATACATATAAACGTATACGTATAGTAGCAGCATGGATTGTATCACTATAGCATAGTAGTCGTAAGCAGACTCGTGGATAAGCGGACGCAACGGCATACAAAACTCGCTCAATACGTCATTCAACCGAAGAATACTGCTCGTTCTCGCCATTTTGCTCCCAGAATGAGAGTTTCAAAGGGAATTAAGGATTCAAAGGCATCTTTTGCTCGGCGTGCACAAAACGGTCTGCCATTTCTACTCCACCATCTTCCCCCTCTCCTGCTCCTGCCCCCTCTCCAACGTCCTCTTTCTTCGTCTTCTTCTTCTTCTTCTCCTTTTCTCGTCCCCTCTCACTCTCTCTCCCTCCTTCTTTCGTATCATCCGTATCGAGGCAATATTTCTTTCTCCCTCTCACACATATACACGCACATACTTGCTCTTAAAGACATTCAAAATATACAACTTTAAATCACACATTCAGCAACTTTAAATCATTGCTACACTGATAAATGCACGTACCGTTTACACACGCAACGTGTATATACATATATATATGTATGTATATATAAAACTACATTTTATTCAAAACGTACGTTATTCAAATACAAAACTATTATATACTTTGCGTTTGAATGAAAATGAAATTAATTGAAGGGTATGAAATGTATTCAAATGCACGGTACAAAAGCCTGTGTTCGAGTTAGTTTTCTATCGTGTGTGTATATAATAACTCAGTTATTTTAGACCTTCGCTTCGGATCGCTGCCGTATTTATCCCCGCGAAAGGAGCTTTGTGCGGAGAGCCTCGACTGCACTCGCGCTCCGCGGAGAGCGTATGCGTGTATGGCGGCTAATTGTTGACGCGCCGTAAGTTCATATGTGGGGTCGTGACGCCCCCCTACTTGGACGATAACTTTTTTTTCGACGCGGTTTTTGGGCCAAAAAGGGGGAACTTCAGCGGAAATTCGTGGTTTCGAGTGTTACATTTAATTTGAATTTTACAGAAATGATTTTTATTCGATTCAATTTGAAATATTACATTGAAAATACTCAATTAAAATGGAATCGGAGTGAATCAAAGGGTGCAAGAAATTATAGAAAATTGATAATAACGAATTTCGGAGAATGTATTATTTGTAATAGAATGGAGGAAAAAATTCCGAAATTCGAAATATTTTAGCAAAAATTTGTCGTTTCAAATTTTACAGAAATTATTTTTATTTTATTGAATTTAAAATATCAATTAGAAGCTCGTTCAACGAAATGGGTGCAAAAAATTGAGAACAAAAAAATTCTAAAAATTTATTTGCAATGAAGTGAAAGAGAAAAAAAAAGATGGACCGTCGATTTTGAGTTTGAAATTAACATTATTCCCCTCGGAACGAAATTTTTATCGTTATCTCCTCTCCTTTGAAATTGCATATACGCCCACACATACAATTGTATGTATTCAATAGCATTTTTTTTTTCATCCATGGAACCCCATAATAATCTTTTGTGTAACGATACTTATTGTCCTCGAAAATCCATATATATATTTATAGGGAGAGAGGGGGAAATATATATATATATATAAAGCGTGACAAATTCCATGACAATTTCTCGAAAAGATGATATTGGGGTGGATCTTTAACGTATCGAAAAATGCCGCCGATTGTGAACAATATAAAAAAGCGTCGATACATCACACAGATATATTACCCACATATATATATATATATAACATACATCTCTCAAAATTTATGTCTTCCATAAAAATAATTGCCTGGCAAAGGTTGTGTTTACACCCAAAATTTTCTACCCTTTCAAATTTATAGAATTTCAAAAAATCACCCTTATTTCGCCCAAACAATTTTTCGCAAGCACCATCGACCCCCATACAAATCAAAAAAACCCGCCCCAAAATAGGAAAAAAAATTCGATTGCACATTTTTTTTTCTTCCACCGCTATTGAGGTGCCCCAACGCACGCGTGGGCCAATACCAGCCCCGCGGGAGCGGCACGTGGACGGTATTTTCTCGCCTTTTCGCTCTCTCCCTCTTTCTCCCTGTTTCTATTTTGCAAGTTAATTCGTTACTTGCACTTTTCCGTTTTTTTTTATTTCGCTACTGTACGGATTACGAACTTAAACGCTCACCCATCCGAGACACCGTGTGGAATGAAAAAACCAAAGTACCACTCACCTAACAGCCCCCTGACGACTCGAGTACCTGGAACAAAAAATTACCTTTTAATGAGGCTATCAATGAAATTACCTATTTTAACACTTGCATTTCTTTCGTGTCGAGTCCTTTTTTCTTTATTTCTTTTTTATACAAAAATTCCTCCGACTTTTTTTAAAACGTAAATATTCCCAGCACAGTCGATGCTGTATCGAACCTTGCGTCGATACGAATCGATTGTAAAAAATAATTTAGGAATCTTATGGAATCGAACAAAAATATCCCGCGGGGATATTTTTTTGCATTTTTTTATAGAGAAATTCCTCTCATTTTAAAAATATTAACATTCCCAGCACAATTTCCTATTTCTAACAATTGGGTCCCATCGATTGCATCCCAAAACAAGAATTATCCCTGCTGGGTTATTTTTTATTTTTTTTTAACAGAAATTCCTCCGATTTCAAAATCGATTGGATGCAACTCCATCAATTGCATCCCATTGATTGCATTGCATTGATTGCATTCCAAAATAAAAAATATATTCCTACTGGATTATTTTATATTTTTTTTTACATTTTTTTTAATACGTTCCATTTTTTTACAATTTTTTTATTGCATCCAATCGATTGCATCGCATCGATCGCATTTCTAACAATTGGGTCCCATCGATTGCATCCCAAAACAAGAATTATTCCTGCTGGGTTACTTTTTATTTTTTTTATACATTTTTTATACAGAAATTCCTCCGATTTCAAAATCGATTGGATGCAATTCTATCAATTGCATCCCATTGATTGCATTGCATCGATTGCATCCCAAAATAAAAAAATATCCCTGCTGGAATATTTTATATATCTTTTTTACATTTTTTAATACATCCCATTTTTTTAAACATTTTTTTATTGCATCCCGTCGATTGCATCGCATCGACCGCATTTCTAACAATTGGGTCCCATCGATTGCATCCCAAAACAAGAATTATTCCTGCGGGGTTACTTTTTATTTTCTTTTTTACATTTTTTATGCAGAAATTCCTCCGATTTCAAAATCGATTGGATGCAATTCCATCAATTGCATCCCATTGATTGCATCCCAAAATAAAAAATATTCCTGCTGGATTATTTTATATTTTTTTTTTACATTTTTTAAATACATCCCATTTTTTTACATTTTTCGTATCGAATCCCATCGATTGCATCGCATCGATCGCATCCCATCGATTTTTAAAAAAATGACACTGTCGACAATTTGTCGATCGGAGGCGATTCCCGCTCGGTCACTTGTCCCAGGTAAATTTGGAAAAAGGGTGGCGACGGAAAAAGGACGAATCCTTTGGCGAAGGCTAATAAAAGAATATATTAAAAAAGTCAGTGAATGAATTCATAAAAGCGAAGGATTGTGAGATGAAGTGGAGAGAAGATGGTCGGGAATAATCCATTCGAAACTAAAACTTGGACGGTTTGGTATGTACAATGGCCGGCGTCGTCATATCTTCAGTATCTCACAGTACGGATCTCATTGTGACCGCGGGGCGGCGTAGTCAGCTATTATGTTTATTAAGTTGGGGGTTGGGAGGGGGTTAGAAGCACAGGGGGTTGTATTGTCCCGAGCATTGTCTGCACCATTGTGTGACATCACGGCCCGATAACTGCCGATAAGACCATGGGTAAAGCCTTTACTTCTATGCTGTTATATATCGCTCTCTATGTATCTGTAAATATATATATATATATATACATATATACATGTGCATCCATGCACGTGGAAATGTGTGTATGTGTGCCCGTTAAAGAAATATAGAATAATGTCAAGTTTCAATACAACTCATTCTCCTCTCCTCCCCGAGTCAAGTGCGCCCCAACTTTATTCCTCTTTCATGTTGTTATAGAATTGATTTCTGCAAGAATATAAAAGAAATTCTGCGACAACTTTTAAGAACTTTATTGTGTTTGATAATTCTTCGTAATTCCGTGCATTTCTCTTGGGAAAGTCATTTTTATTGTCGTTACAAAATATTCCGAGATCCGACTTCGCGTCTTGCAAATAAAATCGTAGCTTCTGATCGGTTGGAATCGGCATTTCCAATCGTTTCCGCGCCAACGCAAAATAGTAGACGTCGAGTTGAAATGCTTCGTAAGTGCATATGTGGACCCAAACGCACCCTCTACTCGAAGGAAAACATTTTTTCGACATGGTTTTAGGCAGAAATTTATGGTTTCGAATATCAATATTATGAAAATAATAATATATTATAAAATTGACACCTTTCCCCCACCTCATCCCATCCCACCCCATCCCCATGAAAATCAATCCCGATCGAGAGATTCAAATTCTCGGAAATCCATAAACGTGATAAAAATACTAAGCGCCGGGAGATAAGATACATATACATGCTCTGTCATAAAGGCGAATGTAATGAGTAGAAATCCCATAAAGAAGGCAATCAGATTCCGCCATATATATATGCCTACACGTATTGTAGTATTGCCGGCGAAGCGTGCATCCCTTTAGAATAGCTTTGGTAAGTAGAAAAGATCCTTTCGGGCTTGACAAAGTTCCCTGTACGAGTGTATATGTGTGGAATAAGAATGTGTGTACACGTGGATGCATGTATACATACATACATATATATGGGGTCTATAGAACGGAAGGGTACATGGGTTTACGCACCATCGGATCGACTTTACTTTCTCTCCGTCTCGCTTTCTCCACGCCCTCCTTCCTTCCATAGGCAGCTTTGAACTACTTTCCAACCCTACCAGGACGGACAATACGCAACCCTCCATGTAATCACCCTTAACCACGTGCCACCACAGAGACACGAGTCGACGCGAGCCACGAACAAAATCTGTTGGGCATTATTTCGATCTTTTGGGTCATCATTCAATTTACAACGCAAGCAATTATAATTCTACCAATTTTTATCAATTTTTATTATTTACCATTTTTACTTTTCATTTTATCATTTTTTAATTAAAATTGACCGTATCCAATTTACGACTATTTTCATGAGTCTTATTGTTGCTACTATTATTATTATTATTGCTACTATTATTATTGCTATTATTATTATTATTATTGCTACTATTATTATTATTGCTATTATTATTATTATTATTGCTACTATTATTATTATTGCTAGGGTTTTGCTAGGGTTATTATTTTATTATTAGGGTTAATTATTATTGCTACTATTATCATTATTATTGCTATTATTATCATTATTATTGCTACTATTATTATTATTGCTATTATTATTATTATTATTATTATTGCTACTATTATATTATTATTATTGCTATTATAATTATTATTATTATTATTACTATTATTATTATTACTACTACTACTACTTAAATCATAATAAAACCTGTACCCTCCCTTTTTTTGGGGGTTAAACCTGAAAAAGTGGACCAAGAAGACGTGTTGTTTTATTACGCGACATGTGTATGAAATGAGGGAGGATAAAAAAAAATTCACAAGAGGAGATAAGTACGTATAATCTATAGTGACGTAGGCATGGGGAATCCGGAAAGTCGCAAATGGGATGAAAAGGTACGAGAGGAACAAGCGGGGAGAGAGAGATAAAGATGCCCGCGTAGAATGGGAGAAAAGGGAAAGACAAAAGGGGTGGAATGGAGAACTGTGAGTCTCGTGGCAGCATTGTCACTCCACTATTCGCCGGGGTTGCAAAGCCGAGGGCGGTTCCGACGCCACCACTACTGCAAGTGATACTCCCTCTATGATATTCCACGTGGGGGTCATTTTACTGCCGCCTTCCGGATTGTGCATCCATACCCTATGCGTGTGCCGTGTGCAGGTATACGCGGTATCTGCGTTATTTATAAGGATGCATGTGTACAAAACACGTACATCCAGTCGGGGCTGCTAATTATTTTGTTTAACTACGCGTGTATCTGTATGCTACATTTTCCCCGCGATCTCCGCTACATTTAACGATTCTCGTCGTTTTACGGAATCTCATCCGTTACGTTTCAGCCAAAGACTGAGGCAGTGGCGGATTGGTACAGTTACGGGATGAAGAAGTGTCCCAGGTGATGGGGTACCTTGCCAAGCAAAACCCAGCTAACAAATTGGTCAAATAGCAAAAATAGCAAAAAATAGCAAAAATAGCAAAAATAGCAAAAATAGCAAAAAATAGCAAAAATAGCAAAAAATAGCAAAACCCAGCAATTGGCCAAATAGCAAAATTCAGCAAATAGCAAAATAGCAAAAATAGCGCAATAACAAGAATTGCAAAAAATAGCAAAATATCAAAAATAGCAAAAATAGCAAAAATAGCAAGAATAGCAAAAATAGCAAAAAATAGCAAAACCCAGCAATTGGCCAAATAGCAAAATTCAGCAAATAGCAAAATAGCAAAAATAGCGCAATAACAAGAATTGCAAAAAATAGCAAAATATCAAAAATAGCAAAAATAGCAAAAAATAGTAAAAATAGCAAATAATAGCAAAACCCAGCAATTGGCCAAATAGCAAAATTCAGCAAATAGCAAAAATAGCGCAATAAGAAAAATTGCAAAAAATAGCAAAATATCAAAAGTAGCGAAATAACAGAAATTGCAAAAATAGCAAAACTCGGCAATTGGCCAAATAGCAAAATAGCAAAATCCAGAAAATGGCAAAAAAGGTCAAAGAAGGAATAATTCAAAAAATTTCTCCATTTCTGATCATAAGTGCATTGAAAGTGCATTCAAAGAAATTAGAACCGCGAGAAAAACCCTATCGTCGTGACACTATTTATTTTTACGACATCAAGAATAAATGCCACCCGAGCAACAATGTAGAAGCAATAGTAACGCGCTAACAATGAGAGTCACGTAACTGTATTGGAGTTTACATGCGCGACCCCAACCCCTTTGGATTTCCTCCCCATAGCGTAATAATTCGCGAACAAACTCTACACGGAAAGCCATGCATCGATATCAAAAAGCTAAGGGTGGCATTATACGTCCCCGGTTGGTGCATTATATAGTCATCAACCCTTTTTTATTGGAGTCGTTACGACACTTTTTAGAATTGCCAGGGTGATGAATGAATGCGTATTGATTTATCCTTTACTGCCAGGGTTTCGCTACGGATGCGAAACAGATAAGATGTCCATTAGACCCGAATGCGCTGCTGCAATTATACCACGGTTCAAAAAAAAAAAAAAAATCAAACAAATAAAAAACCGAAGAATTCCTCCGAGTGACGCTCGAAAGTGCACCCTTTCGCTTTTCAACCCCCGGATAGATGCATTCAGATACGGCATGATTTAACATTTCCTCGTGGCATCTGGTCGCTTAATTAACGGTACCCCAGTGACGTTATGTGATTCAGTTATCGATGCATCCCCGCGCAATGCATAATATGCGACGTTCGATTACGATCCCCTTAACACCCTTAACGCGATAAATGCCATATCGCCAGTGACTTTTGCTATTTTGTTATTTTTCTATTTTGAAATTTTTGCTATTTTGCTGGGATTTGCTATTTTGCAATTTTGCTATTTTTGCAATTTTGCTATTTTTGCAATTTTGCTATTTTTGCAATTTTGCAATTTTTGCAATTTTGCTATTTTTGCAATTTTTCTATTTTTGCAATTTTGCTATTTTTGCAATTTTGCTATTTTTGCAATTTTGCTATTTTTGCAATTTTGCTATTTTTGCAATTTTGCTATTTTTGCAATTTTGCTATTTTTGCAATTTTGCTATTTTTGCAATTTTGCTATTTTTTGCTATTTTTTGCTATTTTTGCAATTTCGCTATTTCTTGCTATTTTCACAATTTTGCAAATTTTCCAGAATTTCGCTAGTGTTTTCCTAGGGTCTCGCTAGGGTATCCCCATTTCTCCAATTTCTGACCCGGCATTTCCCTCGATTCTCGAGATCCCTCCGCCCCGATCCCATCCAAACCCAAAACGATTACATCGAGCGTGGAAACTGAAATTGGGGTGAGCCAACGTCAGGTGTAATACTGCGACGTCCTTTGAAACGGTTTCCTGCAGAAACGGAAGTAACGACTGCAGAAAGAAGCGTGTACATAAGGGTCACGTGGGCTTCCAAGAGAGAGAGAGAGAGGTATATATTTTGCCCTTTGCCCCGGACACTTGAGATTCAAAGGCAAGAGCAGCCAGTCGCTGGCGACGTCGTCGAAGGAAGGCTCATAACAAACTATTGAAAAACCGAACGAATGAAAAATCAATGACAGTGGTAGTGGTGCGTATACGTACACGGCGGCGCTATGGGGCACAGGCCTGATGGTCCCGGGGATGATGCTTCATAGAAAGAAGGGGGTGTCGATGGGTAGTATATGTTGAATGGAATATTATTGGGGCATCCTTTCACGCGGACTCGACGGAAACTGGAAGACCTCATCTGGCCATGCCCGTGTGCGTATGTGTGTGTGTGTACTCGTAGGGATGATGTTCGGCCTGGCAATGGCGCCTATTGAACCGACGGTTCGGTTTGTACGTATATGAAACGCACACACTCGCAGGGATGGTCTCTGGTACATACTTAGTGCCATTTTCCGTACAAATATATATATAAAACACACACACAAACACACACTACGTATGGGGGTAGAGAGGTACCCGTGTATAGGCGGATCCATATATACAAAGTTTCTACGTACGTCTATGAAGGATATTGTATCTATGTATGGGTTCTTACATTTCATGATTTATCACGCAGCTTTCAGCGGGCCTCAAAGCGTCCTGAAAGCGGGCAGATTGATAAAAGAAATAATAGAGGACGCGAAATAGAGGGACTCGATCTGATACTGTAAAAGAGGAAAAACAGAAAGGGCGAGGGTGTATAGGTATATATATGTGTGTGTATGTGTATAAAACGACACGTTTCTATCGTTCCTGCCCCAGCTCCTTTTTCATTCCTTTACCCTTTCAATCCACTTTTTGTTCTTAACGCATTACATGATTTCTTCCATATGTGTGTGTGTGTATGTGCGGACTAACGTTAAGAAAAAATTATGTATGTACGTGACGAATTCTTGGATGTAAAGAAAAAAAATATATAAAGGAATATTGTAATGATGAGAATCTGTTGGATTTTGAATTTTGGTTTTATATCTTGTGTATTAGGATTTTTAATATTTCATACACTTTTCATATTTCTTGGATTTTTATATATTTTATATATTTGGATTTTCAATATATTATATATTTTCTAATTTTTTTTTTTCAATTTTTATTCGTAACCGCATCGAAAGTGCATTCAAAGGAATTAGAAACATCCCCCACCATTTGGTATTAAAATTTATATTATATTGACATGTATTAATAAACATCGTTTTTTAATATTTATATTTATTTTTTATATTCTTATGCCTTTGGAATTTTTATACATTTCATATATTTGGATTTCGAAAAATATTAAATACTTTCGAATATTTCTCAATTTTAAAAAGAAAACCTGAAACATCCTCCCCTCCTCCCCCCGGTCCTTATTTCCTTATCTTCGTCTCCACCGAAATGACACCTGCGTCGAGAGACGGCGCTTGGCGCCTTTTCGCCGCAACCCTCGATATCCCGGCACGAACCCGCCGTCACGGGCACCGCCACAATAGCCGCGGCGTCGTTAAAATAAATCGAAATACAAAACAGACTGCAGGAAGGGTACAAATAAAGAAGAAGGGAACTAGTAAAATAACCTATAACTTTAATCAGGGGTGAATAAAGCCAACCCTTTTCGGTGTGACGCGGCGCGGTACTGCGTCAAGGCGAAGAATGGAGATGAGGATGTAGCAGAGTATCGGCATTGTTTCCAAACAAAGCACGCCTTTCATACCTTCTCCTCTTTTCCTCGCTGGCTCCCGCCCTCCCTTTCGCTCTTTCGTCCTATTCCTCATCCACACCCTTATTATATAGCTTTGCAGTCATTTGACACGCAAAGAAGTCAGCCAGCATTGTGGCGGCTACCACCGCGACCCATTGTTATCGTACCGATACATTCCCGAAAAAAAAAAAAAATGAAAGAAAAAACCTAACTTACCCTTCGTTTCTATGCTGTTTTTCTATTTCGCCCTGCTCTTCTTCGGCATTACCCTTGGTTCGGGGAGCATCGTTTCAGACAGAACAGCAAAAATGCTTTTTTTTTGCTCCTGATTACGGTATACGCGTCTAGCTCGTAGGTATGCTCCATCGGTGAACATCCACAATGGAACGGGTTTCAATACCGACCGACGAAATTTAGGGAAAAGAAATTTTTTTTGGGGGCCAACGGGGTTGGTGTACCGTTGGGAGCTGAAAAGTTGGTAGTCACAGTTGAAACTGCGGGGAAAAGGAATTTTTTTGGGGACCCAAAGGGGTTAGTGTACTCTTGGGAGCTGAAAAGTTGGCAGTCACAGTTGAAACTGAGGGAAAAGGAATTTTTTGGGGCCCAAAGGGGTTAGTGTACTCTTGGGAGCTGAAAAGTTGGCAGTCACAGTTGGAACTGAGGGAAAAGGAATTTTGTTTGGGGCCCAAAGGGGTTGGTGTACTCTTGGGAGCTGAAAAGTTGGCAGCCCCAGTTGGAACTGAGGGAAAAGGAATTTTTTGGGGCCCAAAGGGGTTGGTGTACTGTTGGGAGCTGAAAAGTTGGCAGCCACAGTTGGAACTGAGGAAAAAGGAATTTTTTTTTGGGGCCCAAAGGGGTTGGTGTACTCTTGGGAGCTGAAAAGTTGGCAGCCACAGTTGGAACTGAGGAAAAAGGAATTTTTTTTTGGGGCCCAAAGGGGTTGGTGTACTCTTGGGAGCTGAAAAGTTGGTAGTTACAGTTGGAACTGAGGGAAAAGGAATTTTGTTTGGGGCCCAATGGGGTTAGTGTACTCTTGGGAGCTGAAAAGTTGGTAGTCACAGTTGAAACTGCGGGGAAAAGGAATTTTGTTGGGTGCCCAAAGGGGTTGGTGTACTCTTGGGAGCTGAAAAGTTGGTAGTCACAGTTGGAACTGAGGGAAAAGAAATTTTGTTTGGGGCCCAAAGGGGTTGGCGTACTTTTGGGAGCTGAAAAGTTGGAAGTCACCGTTGGAACTCTAAAAATGGCACCTACGTATTTATTATTTATCAACTCTTACCCCTAATTAATTCCTGGAGCTTCATTAAACAATGGAAACGCTGGTATTTGCGTTAAATACATTTAATTTCCAATTTATCAATTTTGTACCTCAATGAAGTGTTAATTAAGGAAACAAATTATAGATTCCTAACAAAAAAAATCGTTTAGCGGCAATAGTAGTAATTAGTAACAATAATAGCAGTTTCATTAATTTATATCTCAAAAAATGGCACCTACATAATTCGTTCCTTAACTTTTACCCCTAACTATATATATACCATCCCTTCGATACGGGGTAGTACGTACACACATACATACACAATACTAGTTCGCCAGTATTGGCTCGAAGTCTATATAAATAGTCACGTAGAATGGAAATAAATACCACATACATATAACTACGAGAAGGAAAACGAGGATGAGCATAATGGTAAATGTACGCGAAATATATATATATATATACCTGTATGTATACACTAATAGCATATGCTGTACAGGTATGCCATAGTGCCGTCGAGAGAGTACAATAAAGGCACTGCCGCGTAGGGGTAGGTGTGTGTACACACACTATGACGTAGAGAATAGTACCTGTATGATAATACAAGGGATGGAATGGCATATATATTTATGTAGCCTACATATATATGTATATATACACGCGTCTCCTGTACACCGGCAACCATTCGTACCGTTCTGTTCGCCATTCGTTCCCGTATAACTCAAAACCTCCCTTGCAACCCTTTTCACATACAGGAAATTCGTCGTGTGCCAAGTCAATGCCAATGACGACGAAAATCTTGCAACTGCATTATACTTTATGTACTACATACATGCGCAATCGCGCGTATGCATGTATATGGCGGATTCTTTTTTCTTTCAATCCACCTCGAGTATATTTACATACCAAAAAAAAATTATTGATAAAATTTTAATTCTTCATTATCCGAAATTTTGTGTTTTCTTTATTTTTACTAATCATTACAAATTTAATATAGTTTATTTGTATATTTATTTACATATATATATATACATATATGGTTATAGATATAAATTTAATTGATAAATAATATTGTTAATTCCAAATATTGAATAATATATAAAAAATAAATAAAGATGAATACTAATAATTGTTAATAATGAATCAATTATTACCGATTAAAAAATAGATTTTTTTATATAAATAGTAAACTCGCTTTCGTGCTTTGAAATTTCGCGCGGAAAGTTGTAATCAATGAAAATACTATTTATATAAAAATTTGTTCTTTATAAAAAGGTTCGAGCGTTTCCGGTCAAGGCTCGTCAAAGTTTTTCCACGCATTTTCGGCTAAAATTAAAAACGCCACAATTTTGGAAAAATGCGATCGATTTTGGCCCTGGAATGCCCGGAAATATCCCTGACCGAAATATTACCGGGCAGCTTTCAAAAATATTAGTGTGAATTTGTTCGCTCTCATTTACAAAAGCGATTATACGCTCGGCAAACTGCAAAAGAGGACAAAGGGATTTTTTTTAGCGGGGGGGAAGGGGGGGAGGGTAATGGAAAAAACTTTGGATAAACTTTTTCCATTCTCGGCATTTATAAAATTTGGAACAAAGGTATATTTTTTGTTGCTGTTCAATTTCATACGGAAATAATGAAGTTTCGGTGAAAGGGGTGATGGTTGTGGTGTGTGCTTCAGTCGCATTTCCGGGCTGGAAAACACAATAATTAGAAGAGAGCGAGCGAATGAGAAAGGGATGGCAAAGGGGTGGTTTCAAGGGAGCGAGAGAGAGAGAGAGAGCCAGGGAGAGCAGTGAAAAGAGAAAGAGGGCGTGAATCCTCGGGAACGTTCAGTCGAGAGAATATATTTCCGAGCTTTCAGTGCTCGAATTGCAAGCCCTTGAAACTCTGTAAAATAGACAAAAGCCTTGCTAGCGAACAATTCGTCTATTCTTGTAAGCGGTTACGAACGAACAAGCTTTAGCATAGGCACATATACCTTGCCGGGGTATAACATATTCGTATGACGTTCTCCCCATAGACTACCGGCTGTAGTCTACTGCGATTTCCTTTTCCACCTTTCTCAGTCTCTTTATGTCGACTCTATTTTTATCGCGTTCTCTCTCTCTCTCTCTCTCTCTCTCTTCTGTTACTCGCAACCAGGTACGGTGCAATTCGTGCCCACCTTCCACCCTGGTCTGGTTTCATAGGATCTCGAATCGGTACTC
>OX463764.1:5909539-6052039 GCA_949825005.1 Gasteruption jaculator | reverse complement strand
CAACTTCCGCTAGGATTTCATCAAATTTGACCTTGGGAATCGATTCTACGGGAAAAATTACCCCTAGAAATGACTTGTCCAACTCCGTTTTTGAAACTTTAATTTTTACCCTATTTTGGGGGGAAGGGGTGAGTATGCCCAAAAAATCAACTTTTCGAAAAATTTTTTGCGCACTTTCGGGAGACCCATATCCGATGTATTTTTTTCCGAGGAATCCATTTTCATTGTCAAAATTCCAGATTTCTTACGGGAAACACGATTTCTCCTCAAAAAACCTACTTTTTACCAACTTCCGCTAGGATTTCATCAAATTTGACCTTGGGAATCGATTCTACGGGAAAAATTACCCCTAGAAACGACTTGTCCAACCCCGTTTTTGAAACTTTAATTTTTACCCTATTTTGGTTCCGGCTCCCGTTGCGGCAAATTTTAAATTTAATTTTTGAGTCCATCCAATTCACCCCCGGCGGATTCCAATCGATACGTGATAAGTAAATGAGTGAACCCTCCACCCGGGGGTGGAAAAAGCCGTGCGCTCGACGATGCTTTCCAACTCGGCGGAATTCTTTTGTTTTGTTAGTTAAGCCAACGACAATTACTGCTACTTGAGATTTGTTCATATAGTGGCAATATAACGGAGCGATACTTGGAAGGGAGGAACGAGAGACGAAAAATGAGATTGTCTAGTGAAAAAAAAAGAGACGGCGAATCGCTCGTTGTACTCGTTCTCCTCCCGTCCATCTCATTGTGTTGGACGATTGTCTTAGAATAATGGCGAAGACTCACAATAGTGACTACAATGCTTGCTCGTCTAACAATGCAGTGACGTCACGAAAGCGCGCTGTATGTGAATGTGCCGCCACGACGCCCGGCGTCGTGTGCGTTTTCGTCTCTTTAGACTCTTTCCTTTATCGTTACTTCTTTCGTCTTCGACCCTACCTTCTGCCTCCCTCTATATACTTACTTCTCTATGATCCCTTTCCGGGAATCTTCCTTGCGTAATATCCCCAAATCCACCTTATTTAACGTTCTTGTAATGGAATCGTTAACGTTTCATCCACACACATACACATGAACACGCAAGTCGTGAACGTGTGCATTTCTATAGAACCGCGATAATGGGAAATTTGCTTTCGAAATACTTACAAATTCGGGAGCAAAAATTGAAAAAATGTGACGCTGGAAAAATATTAGTAGGGTCATTTAACCGTTTCAGGGACAGTGGGACGTATACGCCCCACCTTTATATTTTCAGTCTTTTTCTAAAATTGAAAATTTCTTTTATTCAAAGGGTCACTTACCCCTCTCAGGGGCCATGGGACGTATACGTCCCACCCACTCATTTCCAATTTTCTTCTCCTTTCAATTCTCAAGTGCAGCACATTTTAGGATTTTGTCGATCAAATTTTTTTTCTTTTTTTTGAAAGATATTTTTTTATAACAATTCTATTGAACACTTAATGCAAGAAAAGCTCAAAATTTTTCCCAAAAAAATCTGTCCCCATTCCACGGTATCGTAACAAATTTTGCCTCCAACGGCACAAAAAACAGTCACTCTCCACTTACGCCTTATTATCGTTAGCAGCTTTCGCTGCATCGCTGCTCGCAGGGATTTCCAAGGCATCAATGCAGTTATTACGCTCCATTCTGCTCCGTAAGCTACCAGTTGGTAGCGGCGCTGGACCGATACAAACCAAGCCAAGAGATTCATCGTTCGTACTATTGTGAAAAATACCGTTCAACGCTTCCCATTCATGCCAGCTGTAAATATGAATGGCGGCACTGCAGCTCGCTAAAGGAGCGCCTAATTAATCGCCTAATAGCGCGTAATTGTAAAATAAGTCAAAGTTTTCATCCTATCTTATCCAGCTTTGCATCTCCCCCTCGCCAATTATCGGGCGATTGATTGCCGCGACCTCGGAAAAACAATGAATGGCTCTTTACTAGTTCTCCTGCGCGTTCACTGCGAAGCTCCCACGAAAGCTAATAACGAATTTTACGATTTTTGAGAAACCTTGAAAATTTGTGTATTTTTTTTCTGAAGAACTGTGTCTTTTGAATACACGAGTTTGATTATTCTCAAAATAGAAATTTAAAATCTGCCACAACAGGAGTCGGAACCAAAATGGGGCGAAACATTAAAGTTTCAAAAATGTGTTGGAACAAGTCATTTCTAGGGGTAATTTTTCCCCTAGAATCGATTCCCAAGGTCAAATTTGATGAAATCCTAGCGGAAGTTGGAAAAAAGTAGGTTTTTTGAGGAGAAATTGTGTTTCCCGTGAGAAATCTGGAATTTTGACAATGAAAATGGATTCCTCGGAAAAAAATACATTGGATATGGGTCTCCCGAAAGTTCGCAAAAAATTTTTCGAAAAGTCGATTTTTTGGGCATACTCACCCCTTCCCCCCAAAATAGGGTAAAAATTAAAGTTTCAAAAACGGGGTTGGACAAGTCATTTCTAGGGGTAATTTTTCCCGTAGAATCGATTTCCAAGGTCAAATTTGATGAAATCCTAGCGGAAGTTGGTAAAAAGTAAGTTTTTTGAGGAAAAAACGAGTTTCCCGTAAGAAATCTGGAATTTTGACAATGAAAATGGATTCCTCGGAAAAAAATACATCGGATATGGGTCTCCCGAAAGTTCGCAAAAAATTTTTCGAAAAGTCGATTTTTTGGGCATACTCACCCCTTCCCCCCAAAATAGGGTAAAAATTAAAGTTTCAAAAACGGGGTTGGACAAGTCATTTCTAGAGGTAATTTTTCCCGTAGAATCGATTCCCAAGGTCAAATTTGATGAAATCCTAGCGGAAGTTGGAAAAAAGTAGGTTTTTTGAGGAAAAATCGTGTTTCCCGTGAGAAATTTGGAATTTCGACAATAAAAATGGATTCCTCGGAAAAAAATACATCGGATATGGGTCTCCCGAAGTTCCAAAAAAAATCTTCCAAAAGTCGAATTTTTGGGGCATACCTCCCTTCCCCCAAAAATGGGGTAAAAATTAAAGTTTCAAAAACGGGGTTGGACAAGTCATTTTTAGTGGTAATTTTTCCCGTAGAATCGATTCCGAATGTCAAATTTGGTGAAATCCCCGCGGAAGTTGGAAAAAAGTAGGTTTTTTGAGGAAAAATCGTGTTTCCTGGTGGATTTCGGTAATTTTCATAATGAAAATGGATTCCTCGGGAAAAAATACATCGGATATGGATCTCCCGAAAGTCCCAAAAAGATTTCTCTAAAAGTCGATTTTTTGGGTAAAAGGTTGCCCTGAAACCGTAACCCTCGGGTCTTTAAGATCGCCGTCGTTGATTCTGCGGATTATGATACTGCAATGATTCCATAACGGCTCTCCCTGGGATGAAAACGCCGATGCCTTTATGCAGGTAACATAATGGCAGTATCATCGAATTTAATTTTGTTAGAAGGGAAATTGATGAACTCTTGAAAAGGCTTTCAAGGGACTTTTAAAATGGATGAAGGACAATTGTGAAAGGGGTATAAAAGGGGGAAGGGGTGGGGGAGGGGGTGGCTCAAAAGAGAAAGAGAGTGCGAGAGAAAGGAAGAGAGACGGACAGACGGAAAAGAATGGAGCAAAAAGAGGGGTAGTAAAGCAGAAGTAGAAGTAGAAGTAGAGAAAAGAGACGGGAGTGAAATTCAGGAAGAGTCCAGAGTGCAGAACCGACGATGGTACATTGTGTCGGGCCGCTTGATACTTTATTCCGTATAAAGGAAGGCTGGAACAATGGTGGCAATGCGGAAGAATGGAATGGAACTAAGGGAGAGAAGGAGAGGAACGGTGGAGAGACGCACACACCACTCACCACCAGTGTGAAGACTCATCACTCTGTAAACAATACTTGCGAGAATGACTCAAAGACTGCACGGTATTGTTGTACCGATGCTGCCAGTACCGGTGCAAAGTATCTTTCGAATCTTCTTCCCTTATTTATTCGTGTCTGGAATTTCTATGGCAAGGGCTTTCGGGTTGTTATATTCAAAAAGCGTACTTCTGACTCCGGAGCAAAGTTTGGCTCGGGAATCCGTCCCCGATGGGAAATCGAATGCACTTGTCAGCGCGGGAATCGAACCGTTCTCCCACTTGCGCCTGCACCGACAATGCACCTTCGCTGCGAAGGCACTCATTGGAAGACGGAAAAAAAATAATAATAATAATGGTAACAATAACAACGACAATGGTGCAAAAGCTTGGGCCCAACATTGTTCAGGGCTTCCTTTTTTAAATTGGTGTAGGGGTAAGCGGGGCAGAATGGGGTACCCGAGCTAGAGCTTTGCTAGGATTTTGCTATTTGTCCCCGATGAGAAATCGAACGCACTTGTTGGAAGACGGAAATAATGATAATGGTAATAATAACAATAATAAAAAAAATCGGAAGTAAAATTAAAAAAAATAAATAAATAAAAAAAATTTCTATAGTAATTGGGGACCATCCATTTTCCCAGGAATAACCGGTACTTGAGTATTCGACTGAAACCCGCAGAAAGACAGCAATCCCTGAAAGCTTTCGTTCCCTTGGTGCATCCAAATCCGTGACGTTAAGATAATTGCAAAGTATAGATGCATAGAACTATTTTCGCAGCTACGTGTATTTTAGTCTTTTGTTTCCGTGCTTGTGAAAGAGGGAAATGTATTAAAGTTACATACACAAGGAACACCACGTGCGGGAAGAGCTATCTTGAAAATTCTTTTTGATTGTAAAGCACATAGCACTGCGCCCTTATGCCGTATAGCACAAGTAGAAGTACTATGTGAAATCATCGATGCAAGAAGGTCTTTCTTCCTGCTTTATATAACGCGTTATCCACATCCCTATCGCGACAATAGCTGTCATTGGAGAATATGTGAAAGAAAGAAAAAAATCATTTGATGTCAAACAAGAACCCATACCGCGGTTATTCAAGAATATATACATTTTTATGTATACGTGTAGATATCAAGAGAGAGTGAGTGAGAGAGAGAGATAGGGCGATGCTGAGAGATAGGGAGAGAGAGAAAGCACGAGTATCACTTTTATTAGAAGAAAGGATGTCTATAATTCAGAGCACATTTTATGACTTCCAATTCTTCTTATTTCGACCGTCCTACCTTTTTTACAAGAATACTTCAATCAGTTTTATTCGGATCTGTCTCCTTTATTCCACCTTAAGTGGAAAAAGTTTGTAAAAATTGGGGTGGTACCGGTGCAATTCTGGAATTTCTGGTGCATACGTGGATAAAGTATCGGTGTAATTTGCAACAGAAGGTGAAATCAATTTTAATTGTACTCGACGAACCCATTTTCTTAAATTTCGTATTTAATGAAATTTCAAAATTTCATATTTAATAAGATTTCAAAATTTCATATTTAATAAAATTTCAAAATTTCATATTTAATATAACTTTTGGGATATTTAATATAAATTTTGGGATAATTAAAAGTGCGAATTTTGAAAAAATGTTGGTTTATTAATTATCAGCTTTTTAAAAATACAATTCGTTTTTAGAAAGTTTATTATTTGAAATTGCATTTTTCTTTAAAAAATAGTCATTCAAAAATGTATTTTTATTATTAAAATTTACTTTTATCCATTATTACGAGCAAAATATAATGAAATTAATTAGTGATTAAATGGTAATTAATTATTTTATCTTACTTAAAAATTAAAAAAAAATAAAAATAACCAGTATTTTCTTCTTTTTTTATTTTCACAAATTTTCTAAGACGAAGAATAGTAATTTCTTTAGGCCTAATTTTGCAGTAAAATTTAATTACCAGAATTATTAATTTATTTACAGATAATTTACAAAAACAATCAAAATTGGATTTCGCGAAAATCCAAATTCGATTTTCTGAAATTTCTAGTTCCTGACCACCCCCATTTTTCATCCCCGTAAATATTACCGAAAGAAGAATCCGCAATTAGGCCACTCGCACGTCATAATAAATTGCAATTTGCGTTAATTGCAAGCAAAGAATGACCGGAGCATCGCTGCTTGGAAAAATCCGCGAGGAAATTACCGGTGGACGCGAAAATATGGTAAATCTTGTCACCGGAAAAGAATAGCAGCGAAAGGAAAAAAGGGGAAGAAAGGAGATTTTGTATGCTTAAGTAAAAGGGATGCGATAGAACTTGGAAACGGAAAGGCTACGAGAAGTTGAAAATATTTAGACATCCGCATAAGGGATGAATAAGACTAAATTGTATCCACAATGCTGTCTCAGAGGTAGAGGCGCTCTGAATAGCCTTAATAAACTCGCTGAAAATCCTCGGAAATATTTCCTAGCTGGAGCAACAGAGAATAGTGTATATATACGAAATCTTCTCCACCCCCTCTCGCACCCCTTTGAAATGCGGCGAAAACTCTGCCGGTGACTTTCCATTTTCTACTTTTCATCTTCGCTGGGAGTTCTTCTTTCGAATTTCGCCTTACTTACGTTCCCTGGTTTTCTCCTGGGTTCGAATTCGAAACTGCCTGCTCGGGTACCCCGTTCTGCCCCGCTTACCCCTATACCACCTGACCAAAAACTATTACAACTCCGAAAGTGCCCAAAAAGATTATTCCAAAAGTCGATTTTTTTTGGGGTATACCTTCCCAAAATCCCCTGTATCGCTCGGGTACCCCGTTCTGCCCCACTTATCCCTATATCACCTGACCAAAAATTATTACAACTCTGAAAGTGCCCAAAAAGATTATTCCAAATGTCAATTTTTTTAGGGTATACCTTCCCAAAATTTCCCGTATCGCTCGGGTACCCCGTTCTGCCCCACTTACCCCTATACCACCTGACCAAAAACTATTACAACTCCGAAAGTGCCCAAAAAGATTATTCCAAAAGTCGATTTTTTTAGGGTATGCCTTCCCAAAATCTCCTGTATCGCTCGGGTACCCCGTTCTGCCCCACTTACCCCTATACCACCTGACCAAAAACTATTACAATCCCGAAAGTGCCCAAAAAGATTATTCCAAAAGTCGATATTTTTTGGGGTATACCTTCCCAAAATTTCCTGTATCGCTCGGGTACCCCGTTCTGCCCCACTTACCCTTATACCAACTCGAACCAAGCAATAGTGGGCAATACCTCGGCTATACTACTATATTACCATGGTATAGCGATCCATTGTCCACTTCTTTTTTCCAGACAATACATACAAGGGGGGGTGGGAAAATACATATATGGTACATAGAAAACTCGTTGAATGCCTTCTGAAAAGAGAGTGGTAGCTACGTAAGACTCGCGAATTTCGTATGAATCGTTAGTTACTGAATAAAGTTCTTTTGGTGGAAAGCTACGAAGCGAATGAGAGACTTTATTATATGTATATTCGTGTAGTAAGAGAAAGGGGGAGAAAAGGGGTTCATAAAGGACGAAGTGAATATGAGTGGGTGCACGAGTGTAAGAGAAAAGAGAGAAGTAGAAAAGGAGCGGAGAGGTGAGGGCAGTCGTCATTCAACCATGCGGTTCTATGAAATCAAAGGCCACATTGTCACCGGAATTACCTCCATTCGGAAACGACGTATTCAGGCTACCGGCGCACGTGGAATTAACCCTATTTGTTTGCCGCCTTCGAGGCGCGCGTAACGAACCCATGATTTATTCGATCGTAATTCACTGAATCTACTTTGGCTACTATCAACTATACCACCACTGCCACCGCTACCACCACTACCACTACTTCCACTACTGTCGCCACCGGAATCACTACTCTTGCTACTTCTGCATCACCACAACTAATACCGTTGTTGCTGTTGCTACTACTAGAATTGCTCCTGCAACTCCTGCAACCATTTCTACTGGTATAGTTGTTGGTGCCACTGTCGGTGTTACCGCTAGTATTTTTACTGTCGCAATTACTACTACTACTACTACTACTATTATTATTATTATTATTATTATTTTTTTCTATTATTATTTAATTTGATAATAATAATAAATTATTTCGAGAATTTCGAAATAAGAAAAGAAAAATAGTTGAGAAATTATGGTAAAAAATATGAGGGTGTCCCATAAGTTTCTTCCTCTGCGGCTCGAGGTCGTACGTAGCGTGGCGCGGAAAGAACTTATGGGACAACCCAATATTGCGCAGAACGAAATTTTCCAAAAGAAAAAATTATGTGTAATTTTGAAAAATCGATTTTAAAAAAAATGCAATAATGAAAAAAGGAGAAAAGTTCTCTATTAAAAAAAGTATACAATTATTTCGATCATATATATATGGAAACAAAAAAATAAATAAATACAGTAACCTCGGAATGTAACTGGATTCGGATGCCCCGAAAGCCTCCTTCGCCAGCGATCGCCGGGGATCGAATTTTCTCGATGCAACCGCCTGCGTGAAATACTCGACGCGAGTTAATGATTTCCACAATTTGCATGCATACATAAGGGAACGGAATCCCCGATGTCAGCTGTCTATGTCACGGTCCGTGTCGACGTCATCCTCGAAAATTTCACACGTGCGGATGACATCATTGAGTTGCACCGACAATGCCTTATCGCCACTTAAGCTCCCATACTTTATTGACCAATTAAACGCGCCTCGTGGAATACGACAATCAAAGTAAATCAGAGTAATTATTCATTTCAAACGGCGACGTTCAACGCTAACTTAAGTACACGCATTACCATGTCCTGGAGAGCTTTGCACCCTTCCAAGCAACCCCTGCCACCTCGACCCTGACAATGTAATGCTTTCAAGTGCACGCACCCGATTCGGTTTCCGCGTGATTTTCCATTGACACGATTTTGAAATTTCGAAGAATTGCCAGAATTTGGAAAATGAAAAAAATTGAAAATGCAAGCACGGAAAAGCAGTGACATTCCCATGTGCAATTTGAAATCTTCTAATTTTATTTTTTTAGTATCGATTGCAATCCTAAAAAAAAAAACTCGGCAAGTTGCAACAATTGCAAAAATTGACACGATTTTTTAATTTGAATTGGCTGAATTTAGAAAATGAAAAAATTGAAAATGCAAGCACAAAAAATAGTGAATATGCACTTTGATATCTTTTTATTTTATTTTTTTTTATTACTTACTGCAACCCTAAAAAATGCAACAAAAAAAATTGACGCAATTTTTGAATTTGAACTCCCAAAATTTGAAAAATAGAAGAATCGAAAATGTAAGCACACAAAAATAGTGGCACTGCAATGTACAATTTGAAATCTTCTAATTGTATTTTTTTAGTACCGATTGCAACCGTAAAAAAAATTGCATGACTTGGCAATTTGGAACAATTGCAAAAATTGACACGATTTTTGAATTTGAATTCCCAAAATTTGACAAATAAAACAATTGCACATTGAAATCTTTTAATTTTATTTTTTTTACTACTTGTTGCAACCCTAAAAAATTGCATCAAAAAAATTGACACAATTTTTGAATTTGAATTCCCTAAATTTGAAAAAATAAAAGAATTGAAAATGTATGCACAGAAAAATAGTGGCACTGCAATATGCAATTCGAAACCTTGCAATTTCATCTTTTTTAGTATCTATTGCAGCCCCAAAAAATTGCAACTGCACTGCAATATGCAATTCCAAATCCTTTGTAACATTATTTTTTTAGCTAGTTATTGCAACTCCGTGCAACAAATCCTCCTGTGCGTGCAAATATATAATGATCGTTTCATATACGTGTGCATACGCGTACACATACGCGCACATACGGTGCATGCAGCAAAATTGCAGGGTGGGAATAGAATGAGAGTGAATTGAAGAAAAAGACAGAAACACAAAAAAGGAGGGGGAGGAAAACGTGCAAAAAGCGCACGCAAAGAAAAACAAATGAACGTTGCCTGGCTGAAACAATTGAAAGCCTTGCGTAGAAATAGGGGGTTGCTTGTATGCTAGTCTTTTATGTTACCCTTCTTTCTCTTACCCTCCCACCCCCTGTGCTCGTGCTCATGCTTGTGTGCTTTCCCTCTTTTTCTTCCCTCCCGTTGGCTGATGTTCCTTTCCTCCTTCGACTGCTTTTGCAGTTTCCTTTTTTCTCCCTTTTACAACCACATCTTTCGTTCTTTCTCCTGTATTCTCAAAACCACCCTCGCGATCCGAATGAAGAGTCAAACGATCGCTCTGATGAGGCTTTTATGCTTTTCGTGCGCTCACAAATGCCCACCGGATAAGGATTTCAATTTCTCTCGGTGACTTCTGTCGTTCCGTTACCTGTTCATCCATAGGATACGGCACCAATACATACATGAACGGTATTTCACTTACAAGGAAGAGTTTCCAACCCGGCCTCACCGATTTCAATAATTTTTTGATATGTTGTAATACTCGAAAAAAATAAGAGATGCGTATTTTTGTTTTATGCGCGGTCATCCACTTTAAAGGGGTGAAAACCACCCCTAAAGTTTTATCGGAAAATCGTTTTTTTACCATATCTCGGCATCTAATTAATATTTTTTGATAAAACAAAGTGGAAAATATTTGTCGTAAGAAGTCGAAGATATTAGGTGTGTTTATGACCCAAGGGGTTGCAACCCTTATTTTATATTTGAAGAAAACTAGATTTTTTATGCTTTTTTCTTTATAAAAACCAGAGTATGAACTGAAAAAAATAAAGGAAAGCATTTCCGTTTACTCTATCGAATATTTCAGTTGTCGTGTTTCAGGATTTTTTACTCAACCGTCCCCCAAATACCGAAAACTACCCCTTAAAGTAATACCCCTTGTTAGAGTTATTTATTTAACGCTCTGGGACAGGTTTCCATTATTTTTGTTAATTAATTTATCAATAATAATAATAATAATAATAATAATAATAATAATAGTAATAAAATATAATAATAACAGTAGACAAAATAATAATAATAATAATAATAATAATAATATTTTATTAAATCGCGGGATAACATAATTTAAAAATAAATTAACAGTAAGTTGAAAATAACTAAATATATTAACAATAAGCTGAAAATAATATTTTCACAAAAATATATATGACAAATTCAAGAAAATGGGTAGCCAGTTTAGTCCCTTGCATGTAAAATACATATTACACATTTTCAGCTGCAGGAAGTATCATCGTATGCAATATATCACCACTCAACGGGGAAAAAGTATGAAAGAGACAAATAACTTTCCAGAGGTCTACAAAAAAGTAATAAATTGATTAACTCACCGTGGCTAGGTAGAGCCCGGCACAATAGATGCGACGATATCTCGAAATTTGGAACAGAGGGATATAAATCATGATCGATAGATAGATATCGCACTCTAACGACCACTCCGTCAAATCGGTGGAAATGTCACTGCAATCCGCGGCTGTTATACGCGTGGGTGTATACATATATCCATGTATTTTACACATACGTGGACGTATATGCACACATGTACCTCGAGTTGGGTCAAAACAGGTATAGGTAGGCAGTGGATATAGAGAAGGACGTGTGTCATGTCACATAACACAAAATTCAAAACCGAAATTCCACGCATTGTTCCACACGTCATGTGCGTGTCATACGCAACCTCGGAGTATTCAATTCCTACTCTAAATCACATTCATACACTCGACCCATGTATGCGTGCGTGTGTGTGTGTGTGTGTGTGCTCGCGAAGGTGTATGTATGCACCGAGGTTTTTTTTTTTTTTTCAATTTTTTTTCGCAATTCAACCAAATGAGAGAGCAGGTGAAGAAGGTGATATATTTGAAGTATATGTGACAAGTAATGAAACGCGGCGACATAACGAGCAAGAAATGTGGTGGATTTTACTACACGTTAACCCTGTGCCTTGAGGTCCCGTGTTGCAAAATGTAGCGATAAAAGTAGCGGGAGAAAAAGAAACAAGGATTGGTAAGTGAAAATAGTCAATTTTTTGTCTATAAAAAAAGAGTACAATTTTTTGTCTCCAAAAAAAGCAAAATCTCGAAATTCGGTCCAGTACTGGTTTGGAAATTACAATTTTGAAAAAAAAATTAGATAGAAAATTAGCATTTTGAAATTTCCTATTGGTGTTTTTTTTTCCTTTTGTTTAAAAAAAAATAAGGGGTAGAATTCGGGGGAAAATTATTTTCTTTTTTTTTTGCGAAACAGTGGTTTTGCAATAAAACGTGGAATTTCGGTGAGTCGATAAAATTTCGCAAAAACGAAAATTCCCCATTGATTTTTACCTTTCGTTGCAGAAAATTATAAAAAATCCGACAGAAATTTTTCGCGCCTTCAATGGGAAAATCGGGAAAATCGACTTCATGGGAATTTGCGAATCGGTTCCTTCCCAACTAGAGGCACCCCTGAGATTTTTTTAAAACAATAATAAATTTCCAAATTCCTCCCCTTCCCCGAGGATTCCTGGGACGTCACATTTTCATTTCTCACTGCACTGCACTGCACTGCATACTCGAAGTAGTGCATATTCTCAGATGCACCGACACGAAATCACGCATTTTCCGTATGGAAAACATTGTCACGTGACGGAATAGTATCACACTCGTCGCGAAGTCGCTGAAAAAGAGTAGCATCACTGACAGTTTGCTGAACACATATTATTATTATTATTATTATTATTACTATTATTCCATGGACAGGTATTGTTGCATTCGGTCAGAAATCGACCGACAATCGGCGTTATCACTGACGACGATCTCGTCAAAATAATGACACGTACTGCTACTTCCAGTGAAGGGAAATAATCCAGCATAGCGAGACCCGCGTATGCACATGCTCCCTTCGCGTTCTCCACGAAACTGATCGGCGCTTTGCTATGCCGCGTCTCCAACCCCCTGGGGATTCCCCACCAGTCGGATGCTGCCGTACACGAGATGCATTATCAATAGAAATATTGGGATAAGGGTAAGTAAGTATTTCTTTATCGTCGGTTCTCGCTATTGTTAATCGGATGCGTGCCGAGAAGCAGAAGGGCGTAACTGCACCGCAACCACACAAATTTTTTGCTTTAATGAGGATCATCAACAGGAAACAGACATAAAAATAAAAAAATAATAATAACATACAAATTCTGAAAGACAAATAATCTCGAAGAATGCACACTTTTGTTTAAAAAAAAATCATAACACATGCAATCTTCTATATATTTTATAAAGAATTTAACAACACGCTCTCAAAATATGGCACTTTAAGGGAAAAATTAGTGCCATGGGGTAAGAGGTCCTTCCGAGGAATCACGAGCCCAGAGTGAACGTTGGGGCATCTGAGAACCCAGTAGACCAGCTAAGGGTTAATTGCTATACATTGGCACGCGTTTCTATGACAAGGGAGGCTGAGAAATTGCTGTGCCCCATGGCCCCGGGAAAATAACTCGTTTCTTTCTTTTTTTTTTCTTTGACTCGCTTTGATCCTGCGAAGAAGCTAATGGCGAGAGAAAGGAATGAATAAACGTAAAAGAAATGTCGAAGGTATCCACGAGAAAAGGGGATATCATTTTTCATGTGTCTTTGAATCTTTCTTACGTCTTTTATTGAGACCCCTTCGATCGCCACGCAATTTATTGTGGAAGGCTTCCCGGAGGCCTGGGGTGCGAAATTACTACGCCGGAATTTCGCGACAATGGCCGGAAGTTCGATCGCATTCTTGACTTAGGGGTTGCAGATGACAGAGTAGGAGTCAGAAAGGTACGTGCAAGTAGGCACATACACGTGGACTTGTTGAATGTGGGTGTAACCCTCCCCTTGTGTGCGCCCTGGCCATCGTGTGTGTACACCTCGGTAAGGACGTGATACCAACCCTTTGAGGCGGGGTGTCCTTTTGGAAGGGCACCGGACACCGTCTTTTTCTTTAATTCAATTTTCAGATTTTTTTGGACTTGTGTAGGAGTTAACCCTCAGCTAGTTTACTGGGACCTTAGATGCCCCAACGTACACTCTAACATCTGACTGTCCTCGTGATTCCTTGAAAGGACCTCGTACGTCGTGGCACTAATTTTTACCTGAAAGTGCCATACCTTGAGAGCATCGAATATAAGGAAAATTCCATAAGTTATGATTTTTTTAAACAAAACTTTCAAATCATTTTCAGCATTTTTCCCTGCACTTTCCGAACCCGAACGCTTCAAAGGGTTGCCTCTCGGAATTCTTGATTTCTCGCTTTATATGTATTATTTCCTCCATTCTCTTCTCGCACAAAAAAAAACGAGAGAAATTGAAATCCTTCGATTTTCGCTCGGAATTCTTCAACGCTCACCCCTTAACTTTGGAACCTTTTATCCACATTACAAAACCTTCAAGTACACCCCCTTCGGCTTCGCCTACTCCATCTTGCTGAATTTACACAGTGGTGTTACTAACACCACTCAGTAACAGATTCAAAGGAATAGATTCCACGAACGAATCAAGAAAGGTGAAGAAAGAAAGAGGCTCGGCTCCTTTCAACGCCTTGAATGAATCAACAACGACCCCGATGATATCATGGGGGTGGTTGTTGGTAACAATACTGAAAACTCAATGCGTGGGGTGGAACGTGAGATTGAAAATCTTGTTGTTAAATGAAATCAACCGGTAATGCCACGTGAAACGGTGGCGAATCGCGTGGGTGTCTATTATTGGGCCATCGAATCGGTGAGGAAATTTTTTTTGAGATTCTTTTTGTTTGAAAAAATAACAAATTTTGATGTATCAATATTAATTTACGATATTTTTGGAATTTCTTTGAAACGAATTTTATTTTAAATAATTTCTCCAAGTAATAATATTTTTTTTGTTCACGATAAAATAAATCATTTTCAAAAAATTAACAAACCGTACCTAATTCAATCAATTAGACGTTTATAATTACCAATGCAAGAAAAAAATTTCTTTATTAACAATCGTTATAAATTTTAATAACTGTGAAATGTAAAGAAACAAAAGGACTTTTGAATTTCATGGAATTTTCAGTGCACCCAGTTTTGCGACATTCTCCCCCACATGCATACGTGTACGCTTAATCAAATAATTAATATACATCATAGGGTGGAAATCTTCTTGGAAAAGAAATTGTAATGCTAAATGAAGACGGTACAAGTCACCGGAAATAATGATTAAGTCCTCAGACAATAGTTGCCTCGAGTGAACAAAATGCAATTTATAAGTTGACCGTTTGAACGGAGGAAATGATTTAATTGATATTAGTCTTGAAAAAGACATTCAAAATAATCGTTGGGATAAATTGCCAACAAACAAAAAGTAGCTACCCCTATGAAAATATAATTGGGCCCTTCTTAATTTTTATACAACATTGTTTTCTTATAAAAATGATTTGTAAGAAAATAAAATATAAAGACTTTCACAAGAAACAATTTGAAAAATAGAAAATGAAAAACAAAATTTTAAAAATATTAATTTGATAATTTTTTAGTGCAGCGAAATTGCTAAATACTTAAGAAATACATATATACATATATGTGTTTTAACAATCCCATTTATTCGGCATGTTCTATAAGAATGATGTTAATGCCCAATTTGAATATGCAATTGTTGTGCATCGTAGAGTAGGTGCAGCTAAACCCTAATCATCCAATTTGTCCGAATCAATCAAACTTCCCTGAATGATGACAAAGTATCGAGTTACTTGACACGTTTTATTCTGTCCACAATGTTCGTTTAAGTTTGTTGAATCATTATTTCCTTAGATTCATTGAATTTTTAAATATGAAGATTCAATAAAAAAAATTCAAAATTGACCTTCCCTAATTTCCCGTTTTTTTTGGTAACCATAAATTTGTAAAAAAAGGACGAAGGTGTATCCTTAGAAAAAAAATGGCGAGTGATGAGCGAGAAGGAACCGTTTCTGTAGGAAGAAGTCGTAAAAAATAAAAAAGATGACAATAATAAAATAATACAAGTTTTATTTCGGTTATTCGTTTGTTAAAGCCATAGGCTTCCTCCCTCGACCCCCTTGAAACATGGGCGTAAAGGACAGGTGGATGTGTTATTCGTTTCCACAATAGCGTCATTGTGAACCATTGTGCTTCCATCCCATTCCGTGAATTCGACGCTTTTCTATCCCCTGCTCCTCTTCTTTTTTCCCCTTTCGCTATATGTATGTTCCACTGAGTGGAACACACACGTGCCCACGGTAGAGAAGAAGAGAATCCTTTTTTTAACATCTTTTCTTATCATTCTCATTTTATTTTTTCCCTCATTTTTATAGAGCGGATTAGAAATTTGAACGTGACCCGATTTGACACTTTCCGCTTCTGCGGCAATTGCAGGACGAAGAACATCGCGAGACCATGGTGTTGAAATTCCTTATGGGGATTGGGATCAGATAACACCTGTAGGTTGGATAGATCACCGAGAAACCTTGGCCATAATTTACGAATTGGAACAAGTGTGACGATGGTTCAGAATTATGGGGGACGAATGATAAGGGTTGAAAGTATAAAACGACGGATGGAGGTATCAGGGGAGGGAAGAGGTTGAAAGTACGTACGTACACAGCGACTATTATAATGCCCTCACTTTCGGACAGAATAGAACAATGCATAGCTGCAAGAGTAAAGCACTCGTGTGACTCGTCACTCGCGAAATATATATATGTATATTTATATATATAGCCACACGTGCAAATTATTAAGCTACTCTCCCGCGAATCATAAAAAGATATGGTATTTCAGCATGAAAATGGAAAAAGGGTACCCGTTCTACGAAGTGCGAAGTACTGACCCGCTTTTAAGTCCCTCGGTTTGCTTCCTCGGGTAGAATTTCCGAAAACGCCATTTCAACGATGCGTAAATTTTTCGATATATAGGAAAATTTGCAATTTTTCGAATTTCATCCATTTTTTTTTTGGTGCATTATGGCACAGAGAGTAATCGCAAAAAAGATTCATAACATAGGGATTTAAAATGATACAATAGTGAGGCGTAATAATGACCAGAGTGGTGCAAACAAATTCTATGGGATAAGACTCCGCGGTCAATGAATCCGAAATTAGTTCCAGATTTGAAATTGTGCAACGCGAAATGGACAAAACACAAAAGAAACCGATAAAAAAAGCAAAGAGAAATGGAATAAGAGATGAGTGCAGAAAGAAAAGAGACGAAAGTAGGGAAGAAGAAGGTAGAAAGGAAAAAAAAAAGTGTTTTTGAGAGTAGAAACGGTGCGTCGAGCAGCCATGTTGAAGGACCGGAGCTCTTTTATTTCGCAAACAAAGGAAGGGCGCTTTGTTTCAGGCATTGTCAGGCGGACAGTAACGCGCGCACAAAAGTTATAATGAAACGCTATTTATTTAAATGTATAGGTGCTTCGTGCCACCACCTACCTTCTCTCCTTCTCTTTTACCTTTAGCACCAACTACGGTTACACAGTGTCCTCCTTCTGTCTGTTTCTTCTCTTTTTACTGTATATAATAGTAATGCTGTATAGCAACTGTACTGGACCTTCTTATTCCGTATTCTTTTATCCTCCTATCACATTTACGATTTCCATTCTTTTCTGTTGCAATTGTCTTCTTAACGTTTACTCATGGTTTGTCATCTTCTTACGTTATGCACGCGAACGTTAAGCTTTTGTTCAGGAATCTCAGAGGGTTACACCCTACCTGTCTGTCCGAGAGCTTACCGTGTCTCAGGAAACGCGTTGATTCGTAAGTGAAAAGCTCCGATTTTTATCGGTAGCATTGATATTTAATATTAGGTCAAGTCACAAGCCTTTGATACATTTGTGTACTTTTATGAAATTCGTTAAATGCATCAGCACTTGACTCAACCTAATAGTATTGTCCTGTAGCGCAACGGATAACGCATCGATGGTAGTCACATACTTACCTTTGAGATTCCACTCTTCCCAAAATCGCCATATTTTCCGAAAGAGAATTTCTCATCCCTCCGTAGCAGTTTCCGCCAATACCGAAACCTAGAGTGTTAGATACCACCGATAATTGTCCAGTAAATCATAAAATTTCATAGCTCGTAGCCGCAAAACTAACCTGCAACTGCTGCACATTTCAATAAAATAAGCAACTTTTTCGCTGTTGTTGTTTGCGTTTCCTTTATCCCCTTGCAAGAAACGTGAAAGACTTCGATGCGAATGTTTCTGTATATACAGCGGCACACAGCTACGTGTATGAATGGATGCACGTTGTATGTACGTATGTTGTTGAAACGACGATCGTCAAGTAATCGTGTGAGATCCGGCATTAACCCATTCCGCTTTGTCGCGTGCATCCTATCTTCCTCTCTCGTTTCATCGTTCTCAAAGCTTTCGGTATATGTATATATGGAACGTAGCGAGCTGTAGTTATTCTCTTTCTCCCTGTCCCTCCTTTACCTTTCTCCTCCGCAATTTTTCCGCCACATTTGCCTTTGTCTCGCGACAACAATGCATCGCCTCCACCGCGATGACATAAAAATATGTGCAATGTCCTCTCTATTCCACCATCCGGACAACACCCCCTTCGTGCTTCTCTTCTCAAAACCATTGTCATCCGTGTTCTCAAAGCTTCGTGTTTAATTTCAACATTTTTCGTGCTAATGCAGCTATTGGGTATCAAGAATTTTGACATGTTCCTGATGCTGGACTGCTGAGATTAGGGTCCATCGCTCAATTGGATTTCTCTTAACGAATTCGCAGTCGGTAGTTTCGTCACTTTTCTAATTGAAAATCGATGAGACTCTCCTCGGAGCGTCCCACAACGGAACAATATTTTCTTTCATCGGAGTAATCACCGAGAAACAATTGACGTATAATGGTAATGAATACAGTGCTGACGACACATCTGACGAACACCGTGCTCTCGTGTACACATGAAATATAGTTGTTATAAAATACGTAAGTTGGCTGTCATCGTATTATATTGTGTATAGGTACATCCATTGAATGAGAGGAGCGTAAAGTTGTTTCGTGCGCCTCCCATGATATAGAAGCCACGACCGTGGGCTTCATTACGCGTCCATTTGCTGGCTGTCTGCTGAAAGACACCAATTTATAATTATTACATTGAATAGTACCAACAGTAACTACGACATACATTCTCCGTCTTCCCTTCCTCTTTCACTCTTTCGACATTACCAGCTATTGTACCGGTTTAGACCCCGCGTATCAGCCTTCTTTTCATCTTTCCCTCAATGCCACTGTTTTGAAGAGCCCAAAGAAGTTCGAATGAAAAGCAACAAAGTGAAAAATTGCAGAGAATTTATTCTAGAATCCATGACTTCTTGTCCTGGTCATCAGAAAATTGCGAGTCCACGTACAAGGTTTCTGGAAATCCGTGGTTCTTACGAGTGACGTCACTGGCCATGAAAGTATCAATTATTATCAGAATATTTGAAGGTTTCAAGGAAAATTCTCAAACAGCAAAGCTCTCCGAGACTCCCGGCCGAAAGAACCGAGACGCAGAATCCATTTGGCAGTAAAAGGTAAAGGTATAAGAGACGTACCGTAGGAAGTACAATTAAACGAGTCGGAGTACGTGGCTGAGTTGTTCCATTGAGCGAATTGGCTTGCCAACTATCGGATAGAATTGAGATGAGAGAAGGCGGGGGAGAGATTTCGCAGATTATCAAGCATCAGTTGATGGGAAGAATAAGCAACCACCAACCGTCATTTAACTTTAACGCTCCAACTGCCCCCGTATACCCCCAACATCCACCCATTCGTCGAGGGTCGGTCCATGCTAATTAAATCCACCTACTATGTATATATCCATGCATTTCTCCGATTCCCTCTTTTTCCTCCTATATTTTTATGCCTTTATTCTGCTTCCTTCCTTTTTTCACTTCTTCTCCGGGCTCTCCATGTTCAATAAATTAGACGGCATCCCGTCTCATCGTACTTATGCACTGATTGGTCTCTTGCATGTCGTCAGGAGTTGGGCTGAGCATAGCCCTCGTGTACCTTCTTCTTCGTAATCGCCATCCAAAATTTAAGAATACAGGGGTATATGCAATTCCGATATAAATCCACTTGGTAATCTGAGAGTTTAATGATGTTGCATATTTATGCGGTTTTCATGCAAATCTCGTCTTCAATTATCTGAGACTTTTTTTAACCTTGATAATTTTATCAGTAATGCGGCAAAAGTGCCCAATACCCTATTAAGGGTATGCACCGAACGTTCCATGTCGCGGGACATGTAGCGCAAATGGATGGAACAAGTAACCGGTGTAGATGCCAAACCTGCCTTTAATCCGTTTCTTGGGAAAGCTCTTTCCAATGTCAGTTATGTCCTATATACGTCATATACTATGAACATTTCATAGAGAAATCTATGAAACGAGGAAGCTCCGAGGAATATTGTTCCCGCGGAATCTCGTCGAATTGAGGAACAATGAGCATGCAAATGATCGGCCGAAGATCGATATAGCATTGAAAAGGAGGAAAAGGGGAAAGGGAGAGGAAGAGAGTGCGATCAGAATTTTCCACGGCTCGTTCCGCACGCCGGTAGACAAAAGAGGCTGCTGCCAGTTGACAATAGTGGATGGCATTACGTATGCAAGCATAGGGCTCGCGCTCTTTCGAATTCGTTGCATTCTACCAGTTCCCTTTCCGTTCTCTTCAACCCTCATTCTTTCTCTTCCTCGTTCCCTTTCACTCCCACCACTCTATTTCTATAAATTGCAATCGCCAATCTGGCTTACCCTTATTCCGCGATTTATTTTATTTTATTTTATTTCATTCATTTCCCTCCCCTCCGCCTCCCTTCGGCTTATTTTCATCAACCCTCACTTTGGGAAGTTAATAATTGCAGCTTTTGCCGCCAATTCACTTACTTATACATTTTTTTCACCACCGCTTCCCATTCTTCCAATCGAAAAAAAAGGGAATGCTAAACGCGTAATTGTTACTTTGACGATTTCGGAATATTTTAATAAATCAATATGCGAGCAAAAAGTTTGCTAAGAACCACAGTCTTTTTTCCTGCCCCGCAGAACGAAAAAATAATTATTAAAACTTCAAAAAATTTGTAATTTAGTAATTTGCTGCAAATCTATCATTATTCGCAGTTTTTTTCCATTCGGTGGTTAAGCAGTGTCAAAAGTGGGATCAGACCAAGTAGTTGCGGAAATATCTATCGAGACATACATCGCTTAGCGAAATATCGTAATTCAAAGGGCATGAAACATCATTGTCTCATCATCCTGCTCACCTCATTTCGATACCGATCAAAGACCCAGTGACCAACGATGTCCCGGCCCGCGTCGGGAGAGCACGGGTTCGCGCAAGTGCATAGCGGGATAAAAAAAGAGTGAGAAGGTCGTTCTTTAACGGATTAAAGTACTTAATTTCAGGAGTATCGGACATAGGTGTTGTGATAGGGTTGATGGTATAATACCAACGATACAGCAGGGGTACTGCATGGAGTTGTTGTAGAGAGTTGAGTGAACAGAGCGAGAGGGAAGAGGAAGAGATAGAGGCGGTATCAGAGATACGAGCTGGAATACAGGGAAGTCCCTGTCGACGTGCAACTCGCTCAATTCGCTCGTTCGCTAGCTCGCCAGCAGTGTCATCATAAGACCTCTTTGTTCTCCGGCAATTTCAGCGGCATTGTCACCGTCAACAATGTCCACTTGACATCTCTCTTCTCGCTCACACGCATTGTTAACCCCTTTCCTCCCGACCGTCTCTCTTTCAATCATAAAGCTCATCCGAGGTAACCAGAGAGAGAGAGAGAGAAAGAGAGAGAAGGGCGTCCATTCCAATTGTTGTTATGGACTTAACTTAAACGTTTCTTTACATCATTTTTATCCGCCCTATACATAATATGTTAGCCAATTTATGTAAAACGAGTGCAAAGTTGCGCCCGCCTTGCCCGTGGTTCACAAAATGCTGATTTCCATAGTGCACTTGTCCCTGGCTTGGCGTTAACGACGGGATAGTGCAGTTGCATAATCGCAACTGTTCCTCTGTATTTCCACAGAGCAGTTTTCTCTAGTTTGGTACCAAAGGAGGGTTGCTACGGCTGCAGTCACAAGCTTTGATACATTCGTGTGCTTTTATAAAATTCCTAAAGAGCATCAACACTTTTCACTCAACCTAATAGTATTGTCCTGTAGCGCAACGGATAACGCATCGATGGTAGTTAATTGTAATTTGTCACTTACCTTTGAAATTCCACTTTTTCCAAACCCGCCATATTCTTCGGATAACTGCAGCTGTGTGACCTTCTATACGGGGAAATTGCATTTCTTGATACCTTATTTACAATGTAATTAAATATTGACCTAGCGATAAGAAGCTTTTTTGTCAATCTGCTGACCTCGCAGATGGGTTCGTATTTAGGTCTCTCGCGAAATACTCAAGACCGCATTTTTGTTTCTTTCTTTTATTTTTTTTTGGACCTACCTTTTTTCATATTAACGAAATTTTATATGAATGTATAGCTTAGAGGGAGTTTCGTGCAAGCAAACATGCTCTTTCCCTTTCCTGACCATCTACCATACCTATTGTCCACATTGTTACATAGCTGTGTCCTTCTTGCACGTATTGTTTCGACGTATTGTTTGACGGTGGCTCCTACCGTCTTTCCCCGTTACGTCGACGCATTGTTTCTCCGTTGTTAAGCCTTTGACCATCTTTCCTTTTAGCCGGCAACGTACGGATCTGTTCATTAATGAATTTCTGAAGTAATTTTACAAAGCCTGCATGTATAGAATTATTACGTTTATATTTTTATTATTTTTTTTACGTTTATCTTCCCTATTTTGAAGATAAAACGTTGGCGGAGTAGGCACGTAAATTTCTGTAATTGGTATTGGAATCGGAACGAATATAATTCACAGATTTGAAGGTATGCCCAAAAAATCGACTTTTAAAAAAATTATTTTCGCACTTTCGAGAGACCCATATCCGACGTATTTTTTTCCGAGGAATCCATTTTCATTGTCAAAATTCCAAATTTCTTACGGGAAACACGATTTTTCCTCAAAACCTACTTTTTTCCAACTTATGTTAAGATTTCATCAAATTTAACCTTGGGAATCGATTCTACGGGAAAAATTACCCATAGAAATGACTTGTCCAACCCCGTTATTAAAATTTTAATTTTTACCCTATTTTTGGGAGTAAGGTATACCGAACTCTTGTTTCACATGGTTGATACGTTTCTCGAAAATTCGTGTAAAAACAGAGTTAGTTGTAAATAAAATGGGAAAAATCGATTAAAGAAAATCCAATGAAATGGAAAAAGAAAATCAGTAGCAACGTATTGTTACTTTCCTTCGGTCCTGACGTCAACCAGGATATTTTCAAAACCTCTCTATCAGAAATATTTCCATATAAAACGTTCAATCTAATAAGTAAAGATGTATACAGAAAACAGGTATGTACATGTATATCCCATTTTATTGGAGAATTCCATGAAGATTTCTCTTCAAATGTACCTTCATGTGAAAAATGCCGAAGAATTGCAAGAAATGTCTTTGAATAGATAAGGAATGCGATGGAATCTGAAATACATAAATAACATACAGATGATATCTAAAGAAGTTACGTAGTACAT
Organism: Gasteruption jaculator; assembly: GCA_949825005.1. Taxonomy (NCBI): domain Eukaryota; kingdom Metazoa; phylum Arthropoda; class Insecta; order Hymenoptera; family Gasteruptiidae; genus Gasteruption; species Gasteruption jaculator. The sequence goes on along the minus strand of OX463764.1, from coordinate 6,028,667 downwards.
ACTTGCATGCACATGCTCATGTTCATGGAAGTTAGTAGCGAGCACGAAAGTCAAACATATTATACACGTACCCTACGGCACATTGTGTAGGGCACTATTGTAACCTTACGGGATCATGCTATGCTGAAAATGAAAAGGGCAAAGCTGCAAGTATTGGATCTGGATCAGCACCTGTCCTGATCCCGATCTCGAGGTGAGTTTCCACCGCGCGCGACCTTAAGGCGAATACTCACCGTCCCAGTTATTTGAGAGCTAAGTTAGCTCAGCGGTAGAGTTGCGGACCTCCACTCGGGGGTCCCGGGTTCGATTCTCGCTACCTCCAATGTTCGGACGAATAATTATTATTTTCAAAACAATTTAAATTCCATCAGCAGTCTGTATTAAATCTTTGTATGATAAAAAAAAATGGCTAATTTCTACATTTACAAAGAAATTACCACCACTTCATCACCTTCTTCGGATGATACATTACATACCCTGGTCCTGTATATTGAGAACATAAACTACCTAACAAGAGCAAAAGCAAGACAAGGAGTTTAGATGTGTTGTTGTATACATATAGATGAGAGTGGCTTTGTAAGGAACGGGTTGGCGTCTTAATATCGTGGGATGGCAGGATTAACCGCGGGACCTATACCAAGAATAGGAGGATCACCGTGGGATTCTAATTAAACGGAAAACAGCTTCATTAAGTTCCAAACTGCCTTGGGGTACACAAACTTCCTTCGCGATACGTTGCTTGTTCCCTATCCTCTCCCACTGTACTACACGCGGTACATCTGGTCGTGTTCAATTTTCCCGAACCATTGGCAGCAGCGTCATCGTCATCTCATACGTGCTTGCAACGGGATTGGCTTTATTACGTATCTGTGGGGAAAGAGGAACACTGGAAAGTACCCATGAAAGCCTAATGCGCGCCCTTTTGGTTCCATTTTAAGGTATGTGTTATCTAAATTATGTATATTAATTAATATCATTATATGAAGCATACTTTTTCAAATAAACTATAAATATTTCCTTGGCACTAGATGGCATGAATGATTAAACCCTACCTTCACTAAAATTATAATCGCTTAATAAGAATGTACAGTCGATGGAAAAATTAGAGCGCGTTTGGTCTAGTGGGTAGAGCGTTGGATCGATACTCGTGGGTCCTGGATTCAAATCTCGGTCACTGCAATTTCGTTTTTCAGTCAGTGGTAAAATTATTACTCGTAAATTTTCCTTCTGCGCATTAAGATTCCAACCTGGTCACGCCTACCCACGCGGAGTGGGGGTCGAGGGGAAGATTGTTATAACGAGGTGCTACCTTACCAAATGCGTTCGGAATAAATAGTAACGATGACAATAGCGTTGATATTCGATACGGGACCATACGATACGAAAGGAAAAAAAAAATTGCGATATCGAATGAAATACGTGTACATTAACTGGGAAGTGAGATCTTCGACATCTTCCATTTTCTCTCGGCAGAACTAAATGGAGCGATGGTAGGACGTAAAAGTAACATCTTACTCCGATAAAAGTCGCGGAAGTCTATTAATCACGCGAACGTATTGTAGTATTCAGACGGTACCATTCACCACTCCAATATTATCAATACCAGAGTGAACCGCCATCCGCGTCTACTCTATTGAAAGAGAGTTTATCAATAGACGTGCAGGACACTCCTGCCGCTGCCTTCTCCATCTCCATCTCTTTCTTTTCTCTTTCTCTTTTCTATAGTCACCTTCTATAGTAAACCGCTGACGCTGCTTCGTCATAACATTTCAAAACCTTTTTCTGCTTTATGGTGGTCACTCTCAGTAGTTATAAGGGATGGACATGGATATACACATACATACACATCTATACCCCACATGCCCTGATCAAAAGCAATGTAGTCCTTTTACTTCCCGAAATCCATCCACTTCTTCTTTCCTTTTCGGAAATTCTTGTTATGTATTCCTTTCGTCCAGTTTATTTCAATAACAAGCTTTCCCATTGCAAGTTGCCTTTGCACCAGTTTGAAAGTCATTTCTCTACTTCGAAAACCCAAGAAAGCATAAAAGCTCTACTATGAATTCCATAAATTACAAAAGTGGTGGAAAAGAAGAGAAATTGCAGAAAAGTGACTTTCACGGAACTGTGGTAATATAAATATGGCAAGAAATAATATATTAATTGAAATAATTTGATCATAAGTGAGGTTATGTTCGCAATTGATTGAGATACACATGTTTTTAATTATTCTCATGTTCAGATTTGACCTATCGAATTAAAATTAATATTTATACATATTTATACCAAAGACCGACCAAGTATTAACACATGTACTTAGAAATAATAATAATAATAATAATAATAATAATAATAATAATAATAATAATGAGCAAGTTGTAAAATAAATCTTTCTGAATAATGCAAAAGTGCCAAAAAAAATATATAAAAAATTGAGACAAGCCCGAGATGGAAACACACATACAAGCTAGCTCACAATCGAGACTCGAATCATCTACAGTGGTGCCACCACGGTAGCTATAGAATACAGAGATTGAAAAGAGGGGTACGTTTAGTTATAAGATGGATTCTAAAGTATCTGTAGATTGAATGACAAAAAGCTTGGGAAGTCCCTTAGAATTTCGCTGGCTATACGTGCATGTATGTGTATATGTATATGTATATGTATAATAATACGAAGAGTCTGGGGTATAAAGCTAGCCAGGGTTCTCTCCTTTGTCATTGGACGAAAGGCTTTGTACCGATTATCTGCATACGCTAGCAGCGGAGTACCGAGTACGGCTTTTCAGTCTTTCCCTTCCTCCCTTCTCTGCACCTCTTTACTTCTCCACAAGTCTATACAGGACACCCTGTATACACACCGAATGACTCGCTTTCAAAGCTCGTATAGTTTAACGTAATCCGACATACCTATCCTTTACTATTAGAACTTCACTCACTTCACCATACTCATCACTTCCCTCCTCCTTTCTCTCGCTTCCAGCTTTCCTCGTCTCTTTATTTCCATTCGCCTCTTGTCCTGCGCGAATCCCACAAACTTTTTCAAAAATCCAGCCAATGACGTTTTAAACCCTTTTCTTCAGCGATTTCGTCCCGTTTTGGGTCCGATACTGGGTCGGCCTTCTCAATTGGTCGGGTGCCAATTCTGACCCAGTTGAAGAAGAACCTCTTTTGAATATTCATTTTTAGATAAAAAATTTCGAAATTTCTTTAGTATCTGCAAATTTTCAGTAACAAAGATATTTTAATAATTATTATTCTGAATTCTTTTGGTTATTTACGACTGTTATAAAATATTATTATATTTCCTCATGGTTTCCCATAAATTCAAATAAATATTCAATATATTCAAATAATTATAACTCCAAATAATTTAATATATTTTCTAGAATATATTAACTCTTTTGAAAGATCTTCTATTAATAATTTTTAATTAATTGCAATTATCAATTAAAGCTCCCAGGGGCACATCAGTGAATTAAATATATTTATAAATTGTTAAACCCCTAGACTCTAGCAATTTTAGGACATTCTGCAGTTATTTCTTTTTCGAAACTTTTACCAGAATTTTTTTCTTCCCAATATTATTAATAATAATAATTATAATTATAATTAAACCTTGAAAATAATTCGAAATTAAAATTCTAAAACGTGTCTTTTGACACCTTTGGTAGAAATAGTGTTAATTTCATTGGGAATCATGTGTACCCATTTCCTTTCAAGCGAATATCAATTTTGGTGGCGGAAAAAAAAATAAATGAAAAAAAAAAAAAATTGCGAATTTTCAGATATGTGAAATTTAAGATAAGCTTAAAGCATCTTCCGTTGTAAGGATTTTTCTTTAGGTGCCAACTTCGTCTTTCACTTTTCTTATATTTCTCTGAACTCAACGTCTTTTCCAAGTCTTTCCTTTTCCCTCACGACTACATTCTTTTCAGTATTCACTGTGCAGTTTCTTGTACCGATACTTCCTTCTTTCATCGCCGCGTCATTCAAGCTTTTGATGCCGCCGCGACAAAGCTCTTTACTTTTTTCCACGAGCGAATGAAAGCACGGTACGAAGGATTTTACGTGTGTATATATATATATATATATATATACGCACACGTATACACACATATATGTATATTATAGACATCCACTGCAACTGTATATTACAAGTATACTACTCATAGAAAAATCTCAAAGTTTGCAGCTATTGAACGTGGAGTACTTTAAATATTCCTCCTCTCTTGAAAGAGAAAATGATTGTTTATTCCTTTCCATATTAACCCCTTTTCTGTAATACCTTCCATCGTCCTTTGCTTTTTTAACTTCCTCGGTACAAATGGCTTCATCCTTTCCCAGTATTACTTTAATTACGCCCTTTCTTGGAAAAACGCAAATTTATTGCGAAAATCACTTTGCTTTGTAAATATTCCTGAAAATGTAAAAATCATAAATAAATTGGTCTAAAAGTTCGACAATTTAATTCTTATCATTAATAAATTTCCCATAAATTCAAATAATTTACAGTAATTTGCTTGAATAATTGTCTACCAATATTTTTCAATTAATTCCAATAATTGATTAACTGTCCAAACGATCCAAATAATTCCAGGTGTTTTCTAAAATATATTAATTCAGTAGAAAAATCTTTTTACCAATAATTTCCAATTAATTGCAATTATCAATTAAAGCTCCCAAGGGCATTTCAATAAATTAATTAAATAAATCAATAAATTTCCCATAAACTCAAATAATTTACGTTAATTTGCTAGAAAAATTGTTTACCAACATTTTATAATGAATTCCAGTAATCGATTAATTTCCAAAAAAATCCAAATAATTCGAGGTGTTTTCTAAAATATATTCATTCAGTAGAAAAATCTTTTTACCAATAATTTCCAATTAATTGCAATTATCAATGAAAGGTCCCAAGGGCATTTCAATAAATAAAATAAATATATAAAAGAATAAATACCCTAGAAAATAGAAAATTGCGAATTTTTAGGATTCCTTATTTTTTCCCCCATAAATCAGAAACCCTGGGTCTGAATAGTGGCGGTGCAGTTTCGCAGCAGCCTCGTGCGAACTCCTGCAGAATGTTATGAAGTTTCTTGACATAAATGAGAGCGAAAGAATGAATAAGATGATTCCAAAAGCGTCTAATGTAAGTATAGATAGACAGGAGGATCGTAGGTTGATAGTCGAGACTGCTTTCAGATTCCAGAGTGAAGCATTGTGTCCCGAACGTGCATTGTCCGCACGTCACTACTGCGGGAACTCCACAATGCCGAGTCCGTAAGTTAGTAACGTTCCCCGTAAAAACTTATCTTCACCCCCAACCCCCAAGAATACCTCGGGTCTTCATGATTCACTTCGATTTCTATGTGTGTTTCCATTTTCAGGCCTCGCTATTGCCACGTTTCTATCTTCTATCGCAAATCCGGCCAAAATACAGGTCCTCCCAATCGCTAATATCGTTATTGACAACTTTCAATGTCCATGTATGAATTTTGTAAGAATAGTATTGCGGTAGTATTGCAAGTATTGCTTTTGTACAAATCATGGGACAGGTTCCTGTAAAATAGATTAATTAAATAAGGATTTTTTATCCTTTGTTTGGTGTTTAACCGATATTTGTTATTTATAATTTTTTTCAATCTTATAATGCAGATCCTCCTCAGTAAATTTTAATTTTTCATGAAAAATATAAACCAACAAGTAAAAATAATTTCCAATAATTTTAAGGGGGGAAATACATGTAGACGGTGAGAAAATAGTCAATTTTTATCATTTTTCTTTAAAGAACAAAACGTTTAAAATTTTTGAAACTTTAGGTACACGTTATTACATAATTAAACTGTTTAAATGAATTTTTTCTATTAAGGAAGGTTTTGGCGGCAGTTACCCGTTTGTGGGAGTCCCAACGACTTTAATATTCATCTCAAAAGTATGAATCAGAAATTTTTAGTATTTTAACATCCAGATGCAGAACTAATACCTAAGAAACATTTAAAAAATTGAAAATTACAAAAGTGGAATACTTCAGAAAAACAAGCAATTATGCATCTGTAAAAAATTAGGAATTAATTAAGAAACTGGTATTTTAATTATTATTAAATTGGTATTAAATTTGTATTTTAATTATATTTCTAGTAAATAGTGATGTAATGCGGAAAGGTGGAAACGGAAGTCCTTGTAACCCTAAGGGGAGTCAATAAACATACATACAATTATATTTCTATATTTTTGCTTTTGGACTTTTGATTACGCATAATTGGTGCAGTAAAAATAGTGTTAAATAAAATAAAATACCAGATTAGTTTTTCAAATAATAAATTAGCCTTTAAAGTAAATATTTCTAATAATCAGGCCAATGAAATGATACTCAAAAAAAAAATACCTCACTATGATACTTTTCCTCTAGGGAGTAACCAGAAAACGCAGTTTAATCGCAGGACAAAGACGTAAGGTCTCCTTCATTGCTGATCACGGACACGAAGTTCTCAATGCGATTGTGATTTTAATAAGGCTTATGCAAATTACAGATGAAATTGTCAGTGGCAGGAGGAACATCGCAGTCTATTCTTTCCGTTGATGGAGACAATTAGAGAAGCTTTGTCCGACAACCAGCGCGTTGCCCGCTTGATTCTACTAAGCAAGCGAGCAAGCAAGCAACTTGAGTTCCAACAAAAGGACCTCCCGTCAAACCTCTAATGTTTGTATCCGGTATATGCTTGGATACAATATTTCTTCCTTCCAGTAACGCGACGTGCAGGCATATTTATTATGGCAAATTGCCTCCAGGCAAAAATTAAAGGCACCGTGCCACGTTTCCACCTTGAGAGTCCGATGTCAGAGTAAAATGTGCTGAAGAGTAAAATTGAAAATTAGAGAAAGCACGAATTTATATAAAATGGAAATAAAATGAAATAAATGAATTTAATAAAAAAAAAAATAAATGATAAATAATGAAAAAGAAAGAAATTAGATAAAAACTTGAAATAAAATAATAAAATTTAAAGATAAATACCTGGTACATATTCACCTAAATTCTTTTGTTTATTAAGACCCAGATAAAATTTATTATAAGTCGTCAATTTCGATTCCATAAATTATTGTTCGATTGCAAAATATTTGATTCGAGCCTCGAGTGGTTTTTGGAACTTACCGAGCTGGTAACTCGATGAAAGTGTTATTCCAAAATGATTAAATCCATTTTCGCAGAAAACTTTGCACGACAAAATTCAGAATCACTGTTTTTTCCACTTGAAAAAAAGCTGGAAACAACACAAGGCACTAAAAACCCCATGTTAACTGTTAGGGATAAAAATAAAAGATGAATGAATGAATTTAAGAAATGTCGCATACACGATTTTCAAATTCTAAAATTAACACTATTTCTACCGCGCTAATTACAAGTAATTAAAAATATAAAAGCAAAAATATAGAATTATAATTCAAATTGATTTTCTTTATAAATTAAAATCCTAAAAGAAATAGTGTTGAGAAAAAAAAATAGTAAAAATAGTGGTAACAAAAAAAAATCATTTTTTGGGATACAATTTTCCGGCTGGGGTATTATTTGTATCCAGCAGGAAAATTGAAAATTGATAATGAACGAAATTGATTTTCTTTATAAATTAAAATCCTAAAACAAAGTGTTGAGAAAAAAATGGTAAAAATAGTGGTAATAAAAAAAAATAATTTTTTGGGATACAATTTTCCGGCTGGGGTATTATTTCTATCCAGCAGGAAAATTGAAAATTGATAATGAACGAAATCCAAAACACAGATCTCGCGTTATCACTCAAAAAGTAGCGCGCACGTGAAAGTCAACACGGAACTGAACCATCCGAAACGTTATCACATTGCGCGTTTCCACCCCTACCTTCAAATTGCAAACTACCCCCACTGCAATGAAATGCGCGAGCTTGCATTTCTTTGTTGCCCATATTTTCACGCAAATCTTCGAATTTCAATCGGAGCATTTGGATTTACCAATTCTCCTTCATTTTTTCAATTTTCTGGTACAATTAAACCCTCGTCAATTTGAATACAAATTAATAGAACAGAATGCCCATAGGGAATTAACTCCCCATGGTGATACAATTTCCCACATTTTTTGAGAAAATCACGGTATTTATCGATTATCCAAATTTCGATTGTGATTTTTTTCCTCCTTAGAAAAAATAGATAAAATAGTTTAACACAAAATTCGGGGTAATAATTCGAGTTGTACATTTTATAAATAACATTTAAATTCATTTTCTGTTAAATTGTTGGTCAATTTTACGAATAAAATTTACCAATGATTTAACAAATAATATTAAATATTTGTTAGAAATATTATTAAACAAAATAATACGTTGAATTTTCAAAAATGTAGTGGACTGGAATGAAATTAACATTGAAAAAGCAAACCAAAGTTGAGTGAAACTTCAAATTTGTCATTTCATTTTACGTTACGTATATTTAACTTTGTTGTTGTTGTTGTTGTTCTAATATGGTACAGAAACTCTCACAAGTGTAACTTACTATCGAGAATATGCACTAAACTTGCAAAAGGTCTAGTTGGTATTTGTGTCAAATATTTCGTGAAATACTGACGCTTTGAAATCTGCCTTCGTTCCAAATTTCAACATTTTCCTTCTTTTTATTCTTCTTCTTCTTCTTCCTCCCCCTCTTCATTTTGAGTTAAATAGTATAATAATTATCGAAATTCTTGTCGTACGTCGCTACAATGATATACTTACGAACTTTAAATTCGCCCCGTTTGGGTGTTACCTTTCTTTCTCTTTAAATGAAACTAAACCGGTGTCACTTCTTCGTTCTTTCTCTGATAACTCTGTCACACACATACAATTCTATGACGAAAAGAGAAATTAGAAAACCAGTGAAAAATTCATAGATGAAGCATTGCTTGTAATTTGATCGTTTCATCTAACGACGATCGTCGTCTCGATATCTTGCATTTCGCGTCAACTACAATAACAACAACAATTGCGATTTCTCGGTTCTTTGTTGTCCTGCAATTTCTATTTGCAATCGTCGTTAGATATTTCTGAGCGAATGAGCGAATCCATCACAGACGAGAAGGTAAGTGAGATTCGAGTAAAGAAATCGGCAAACTTTTTAGTATCGGACTTTACTCGGCAACTGCAATTTTTCGATATTAAAAAAAAACCAACTCCCAAATGTGACGAAGATTTCGTCAATAATTAAATTAAAAAATACTCGCGTTTTTCAAAAATTCGGTCCACGTCATCATCGACACAACCCACGAAAGACCGCCTCGGCGCTGAAAATCCCATACTGAAAATTTGCCAGAAATATTTACCCCAAATACAGATCACCATAGAATCTACCATATCTTAGCGGCAATGGCTCTTTTGATGAAAACATTCTTGCTTCGCTGTTTCATACGTTCAATGAAGTGTTCCTTCCCATCGAGATTATCGCCCGGTCGAATCTCCTCGCTCTAATAACAAAGGAGGTGTTAATACAAACTCCTTTTTTTTTGTTTTCTTATACATCATTGCTTCATCCTTCGTAATGTTACTTTATATGCTCATTATATTTTTTTATCTTTCACTTATCATATTTTCTTTATCCTTAAACTCATTTTTTTTAAATCCTTTTTGTTCCTGAAGATCTAACCAACCTTGTTTGCGTTAACTCCCCCCTCACCTTCGCCCACTTCCCATCTTTCGTAATCTTCGTCGTCGCGTTCCTCGCCTTCGCTCAACGGACCGTCTTGTCTCTTATTCGGAGGGGGCGCCGTGCTATTACCACCACCACCGCCGCCGCCGCCGCTACTGCTCTGCTGGTGATGCTCCATCGGCTCCTCGCCGCTCTCCAGCATCTTGTTGATCTTCTCCTTCGCCTCGTCCACCTTGCGCATGGGGTCGGGCGAGTAGCTGCGATCGCTGTAGCGATCCCTCGACTGGGCGCGTCTGTCCCTGAAGTCCCGCCTGTCCCGGAAATCGCGGAAGCCCTGCTTGTTCGGGTGGAAAAATCGGTTCCCGCGATTGCCGCCTCCTCCTCTGCCGCCGCCACCGCCTCCACCGCCTCCCCTGCCGCGGTTGTTGAATCCCCTCTGGCGGTTTCCGAACCGGTTGTTCTGGTGGTTGTTGTAAAACCGGTTGCGGTTTTGGAAATTGCCGCCGCCGCGGTGGTTCTGGTTGTTGAATCCTTGGAAACGGGGCTTGTAGTAGGTCCCGCGGTTGTTGTACGGCCGGAACTGCCGTTTCCTGTAGTACCCGCGGTCCCCGGACCGGCTGCGGCTCCGGCTCCTGGTGTACGACCTCGACCGCGACCGAGACCGAGACCTGCTGTAAGTTCCCGACGGGGACCGGCTGTACTTCCTCTCGTAGCTGCCGGATCTCCGGCCGGAGTAGGACCTCGACCTGGAGCGTCTCGGGGACCGAGATCGGGAGCTCGCCGAAGACGAGACGCTTCTCGATCGGCTCCTCGACCTCTTCCCGGGTCGGTCCCGGCTGATTCGTTTGGAGATGCCGCCTCTGCTGGTGGATTCGCGTTTCTTTGGCGTCTGACGATTGTTGTGACGGTCGTTCTCGCTGTCGGAGTCCGTTCGCGGGCCTTTCGCTTGATTCTTCGAGGGCGGTCGGGGTCCCGGGGGCTCCGGGGGCTGGCTGTTGCTGCCGCTGTTGGACTGGCCGATCGGCTGGAATTTGCCGCCGAGGTTGCTGGTGGTGCCGAATTTCCCGGGCGTCTGCTGCGACGACTGCGAGGAGTCCTTGTACGACTGGAATTTGCTCGGTGGCTGAGGCGTCGGGTATTTCACGGGCGGTTTCGGAGGCGGCGGTTCCTTCGGCAAGGGCGGAGGAGGCGTCGGAGTCGACATCGGTTGCGTGGCCGCGCGTTTCTCGGCGAGTTCGCGTTGCATTTGTTTGCGAATGTTCAGGGATTTCTCCAAAGCGGCACGTTGCAGCTTCTCCTCTATCTCGTTATCGTCGTCCTCGTCGCTATCCAGGTTCGGTTTCTTTTTCTTCTCCGGCGAGACTTCCTGCCATTTGGGATGGATCTCCTTTTGCCTTCGCGGAGAAGAAACAGCGCCAATTAATTTCGTGGTATCGTATTGAAGAAATATTTAATATGTTTTACAAATTATTTATATAATTTACATAACTACAATATGATTTCAATAATTGAATGGATCACCTAGAAAACCTTGTAAGGTACAAATTGCAAATTGTTCAGAAACCCCCTGAAAATGAAAAAAATAACCCGATGGATTTTTTTAAAACAATTTTTTAAAAAATGGATGGATTTTTTTTTAAATCCATCAGGTTATTTTTTTTTCATTTTCGGGGGTTTTTAAACAATTTGCAAATTGTACCTTACAACGTTTTTGAGGTGACCCATTCAATTAATATAATTTCCCTTGTTGGAACTATTTTATGAATTTTAAGCTTTCATTGATAATTCAACATTTTTCTCGTAATTTTTCTTGAAAAATAAAAAACTCGAATTTCCAAAATTGCTAATGCATTTCACAGCTTATTTAAAATACTATATAAAAAATACAAAATTACAAGATTATATTACCTGGCTGCTTGTGCGGCTTTCCATTTAGCGTTCAATGCTGCGGTGTCCAAAGTTGGCACTTTTGGTTCTGGATGAATCAATTGCGATTCTTGTTCGAATATATCCGTAAGCGGCTTCCTTTGAATTTCTGCGAACCAATAAGTCGAACCTATCAGAAGTTTTAATAACTCGCAACAGAGCGATTATTGAGGGAAGAAAAAAAATTAATTATAAAGAAAATGTTAACACTATTTCCACCAAAATAAAAAATACGGTATTAATTAAGAAAATTCATTACAATTATAACACTATATTTTTGCTTTTGGATTTTTGCCCGGTAGAAATAGCGTCAACGTAAATCAAAATCTCTGCGAACCTTTGCGCTGCTGTGCCGTCAGCGGAATTCTGGATTCACGGTCATGGTACGCTTTGGAATCGTCTCGGTCTCTTCGCGTGTCATCGTCTCTGCGCGAGCTATCCGTGAGCTTATCAGCGTTGCTAATAGGGGAAGGAGGTATGTCATTATACTGAGCTACATACCTATTAATATGAAAAAACATAAACAAAGTTTTATAGTGGAACGAGAAGAGCGCGAATCATGCTATTCTGAGAAAAGAAAGAAATGAATTAATGAGTAGATTAGAAATGGAGGTACATAGTTAGTAGGTAAACTTTGCTGTTTTTTTTTTCTTCTCTTTTTTTTGTATAATTACCCAAACCTCGTCTATTAACAAACCTTTTCAGGACCGCGGTTTTCTTCTCGATCTTCGCGTAGTACGCATTCAATTTGGATTCCAACTGTTCCAAATCCGGAGAGGACGATTTTTTCATAACTTCCAGATCACGCTCAAGTTTATCCTTGTTCTTCCGTCTCTTCCTGTCTTCCTTCTTTTTCTTTTTACGTGACTTTTTGTCTTCTTTGTCCTTCTCTTTACCTTTCTTCTCCTTTTTCTTTTTCTTCTTCAATTTGTCACTATCGGCGTGTTTCTTCTCTTTCTCTCTCTTCCACCGCGCAGTCTCCTCCAAGAATTTTCTTACCTGAAACGAAATTAATCAATTCAATTGCATCGTGGCGTTTCTCCATGAGGAATCAAGGAAAATTTATTCCTACGTATTTCAACTACACATTTTTTTCAATATATTTTCCATCCATCCTTTGACATTCAGAAATAGCGTTAATTGCACAAAACTCACCTTATCTTCGTAATCGGAGTCGTCTTTAGTTTGTTCCAAAAATTTACGAACTTTCACTTCGTAATCGTCATTTTTCTCCCTCGAATTCGTACCGTACGGTTGCGCCGCGCTCGAATCCGTCGCAGTTGCAGCCGGGGGATTATTATACTGCGCCATACGTTTGCTCAAAGGCGACAATGAACCGCGTCCGCTGTGATCTTTCTTATGTTTGCGCTTCCTGTTGGGCGAGCGAGAACCGGATCGCGAACTTCCCGAAGACGAAGAGCTACTAGAGTCGGAACTCGAGGAACTCGAGGAACCGCTCGAGGACGAAGTCGAACTGGAACTCCATCTTTGACGTTTCTTTGACCGCGATTTGCGCTCCTTCTTGCGCTTCTTCTTGTCTTTCTTGGCATCGGAGACTTCGCTCTCGGCTTCGAAAGTTTTGAAAGAATCCAAGGGATTCAACGAAGCGGTGACCGACGAAGTTTTGGTTTTAATGTACTCTATGGAGTTCCTCGCCTCCTCGTGATACGGAGCGATAGCTAGACAATTTTCATAGGCCTTTTGCGCTTCTTCGTATTTTTTCTCGTCCTCGTAACTTCGTCCCAAAGCCACCAAAGTCTCCGCCATGTACTTGCGAGCATTCGCGTGGGTCTGATTCAATTTCAACGCGGTTTCGAAATCGTCAATTGCCTTTTTGAAACTTCCGCTGTTTGCGTATCTGTGGAAAAAGAAAATAATTAGAATTATTATCCAGTTCGCGGGTTAATTTTTCGTATGTCGAATTTTTCGTTTAAAAATTGCGAGAAAAGTACAAAATAATTGTTAATTCGCTAATAAAAATAATTTCAGTTGATTTGGATTAAGTTTCCAATCTAAATCTCGACCCAGACTATTACATCCCATCGGAATAGTCTCTCCTTGTTTACTTCAAGTGTAAATATTTACTAGAAAAGCCAGAAAAAATAATAACACCTACAAAATCTCATATATAATCATTATAATTTTAATATTGGGTCGGCATATAAGTAATTGCGGATTTTCCAAAGCAAATAAATGACAAAATCCGCAATTACTTAGTTGCCAACCCAATAGTAAAATTATATATTGTAATTATGTCAAATATTTTTATAGTCATTTTTTCAAACATATATTGATTTACTTTTATCGACAATTTGTCTTTATTAATTGAGAATTACTCACAGAGCTCCACGAGCGACCAATCCCTCGACGTTTCGAGGATCAACCGTTAAAGCTTTGTTAAGACACTGGAAAGCTTCGGAGTGTCTTCCAGCTTTGAAGTGATCTATTCCTTCAGCCACACTACGGAAAGCCCATTTGCTGGCTTGTGCTTGTCTCAATTCCGTACCATATTCATTTTGTGGGAATCTTTCTCTGCAATTATCAAACGTCACAATATCCATTAGAAATTGTTCAAGAAAAAAATCTCTAAAAAATATAGACCCAAAAAATAACACAACAGGAGTAGATAAAATACACGTTTTCGGCTAAAATATCCATATTGTGAAAAATATTTACCTCAATCCAACCATATTCGAATGATTCTCTTGTCCAAGTCCCATCAAGTCGGAAAGATATTTAATGTTGTTCGGATTGTTGAATCCTGTGCTATTCTCCAAGATGTACTCATAACTCTGACCTTTGTTGTCCATAGCTTTCCTAATCACAACAGCAAACCACTACTTTATCCTTTTCCAAGTTTACCCCAAACTCATGTTCTTCCTCTCATTTCACAGTTTGGTAAGACAAAACCAAGCTACTTGACTATAGTACAAAATCCAAACTGTTAGAAATGAACTAAAAATCCTGCGAAAGTCATTTCATTTCAATCTTTGATCCCCAATTTCATAAACTTAATAAACAATGGGCTAAGAAAAAGCACAAATAGCTTGGATTCGTTTAGTTTCAACTGTGGAAAAAAAAATTGTCGTTAAACAATTTACGTATCTTAAGTTACCAAAAAAAAAAAATAAGAAGAAATGAAAGTAAATTTATTGATATATTATATAAGAAGAATAACAACCTGAGTATTATATAAACTCATCTCTCACCTTTCGTCAAACTCGCTAACATTTTTGGTTAACAGATTGAAAATTGCTATGTTTTTTGGTTGTCGATACAAAAGCACACAGCCTATCATCGGTTCGACGGTTTTGTGAATTTACTCAGTGCGGATTAAACGAAAGCCTAGGAATTACAGCCGTGTAGATTTTTTTTTAAATAAGTATAAATATATATACTCTGTTCAATACATATCCAAGTTGGTCAAAAAAATATCGTATTTTTTTTGTTTTGTATTTTTTTTGGTTACGGCTACGTGACTTTTCTACAGGTTTTACACCCTGGCGTGATATTTGATTGCTTTGCGCTTTTGTCGAATCATAGGTTTTTTGTGTGTTTCTCATTTTTTTTATAAGAAAGCTGCAAGTTTAAACGAGGCATTATTACGACAAAGCCCATTACAAAATATATAATCCTTGCAAGACTTAGAGAAAGATTGAAAGAGAGAGAGAGAGAGAGAGAGAGACAGAAATAAGCTTCTTTCAAACACTTCTTTTTTTTTAATTAAAAAAAAATTGTTTGGTTGCCTGGTCTCTCTTATTATAAAAATATACGTAATAAATACTTTTGTTGGAACCACGCCTTTACTGTAATAATGAAAAAAATTTAAGTCGGTAGCAATCGAAAGGAGATAATTAAACGTCTTTTTTTTATAGCCCTTGTTTACCCCTTATCGAGATATAAATTATAATAAATTGTAATTTATTTATTTAATTCAGGCCAGAGAAATCTTCATGAAATAAATAAATTAGCAAAATTTGAGATTTTATACCCTGATAACGGGCATAAAAGGGCAAGTTAGTAGGTCAAAAAATATTTTTCACCATGCTCCCTCGATTGTTGCTTACTAAGAATTTTTTTCATAATTACATCAAGACCTGGTTTCCTGGTTACATCTTCTTTGAAGAGACCAAATAACCGTAATTGATTGTAATACCCACCGTCTTGTCTTATCAGAATACACCTCTTTAGGAAGATCTCATACTGGAAATTTCAATCTCAAAAGACATTTTGATTTGTGCCAGCTGTCATATAGATATAGATATTTTTTGTTTCTATACAAACACAGTCTATAGTATTTTTTGGTGGGCTGGTGCTTTGATAGTAGCAGTAGTAGTAAACATATCACAAACGTGTGCGTTTTCAACTCGACACGTCACAACCAATGCACATTTTTTTGAATACAGATTTTTTTTATTTAGAAACTCATCAACTTTTTATGAACTGGCACCTAAATTCATAAAAACGAGTCAGAGGAAACTCACGAATCATCATTTACCTTTTGTTTTTGTTAGTAAAAATATCCGCAAAAGTACTGTTATCGATGATTATGCGATCAAATTTCGAATTTTAACTTTAACTCTCATCCCTTGAAATTTCAGACTCTCGTATCGTCGTTGACGTCATACATTACCTTCTCTTTTTTTTTAAACAATCTTTCAAAGGGAATCAACGAGAAAACTTTGATCTTACAAACAAGCAATATAAAAGCCACAATCCTAAAAGATGCTTGTGGTGCAGAAAAAGAGATTGTTTTTTTTCTTGTTTTTTTTTTTGCAAGAAATTAAAGATATGAGAGTAAAATATAAAAACAGTAAGAATATGTTCTTTTTTTAATGTCAAGATCACGACGGAGCCGTTACAGAAATTGTAAATGGCAACCAAAGTGCGTCAGCCAAAAATAAGAAAATTTACATATTCTAAATATTTTGTTAATAATAATATAATAATAATTTTTTTAATAATTTTCTTATAATAATAATTAATAACAATAATTCTTTATTTTTCTTTGGTTCATTTCTTCGGCAAGATAAAATAATACAAATTGTAAAAAATATAAAACTAATATTCTAAAAATGATTAAGTATAAAATAATTATTCTGAATATTTAAAACTTAAAGTTCGTCCAGAAATAAAAAAAAATAGAAATAGTAAAAATATAAAATTTGCTCTTTAACAGCTCCGACATGATCCGATATTGCATCCTGTTCTTCGAAATAATATCAAACGAAAAGAAACACTTAGAATTGAAGAAATTGTATGAATGGAGATTGTAAACATTACATTCATTGATATCAAAACTTGTGTTTGCAAATAAAACGAATGTTTTTTGGAAACTTACTTGTAAGCTTCCGGTAGATCGTCGTAATGGATAAGACCCATTGGTGGATGTGGTGCTTGCCCTTCACGGGCAGCTACGTTCATAACAGCAACAACTCGTTCTGCTTCAACGTTAACTTCACTAACAACCACGCAGACCAGATCATTTGCCATGTAGCCTCTTGTTACTCCTTTCTTGTCCACCGCCGGCACTGTGGCCGTATTCAATATTAGAGCCTGCAAAAAAAGAATATTATAAATTTATATTAAAATAGTTAGGGCAAAATAAAGTAATTTTGGAGAAAATAAAATTTGTGTAACTAATATTCCCAAAAATTTCCATAAAGGACAATTGATTACTTATTTTTTTATTTATTTATTAAAAATCATTCGAAAATTGGAATTTAAATATTCATGTATTAATTTGTTTTTAAAAAATATCGAAAGCTCAGCGAAAAATATGATGAAAAAAAATATATATATATGCACCTTAACACCAAGATCGGTAACGACTCTTGGACAATCGCTGCAGTTGCAAAGAATTTTCAGAAGCAATCCAGCAGCACTTTTACCCATGACTTGCGCATAAATTACATCGCCGACAAGTAAACCCTAGAAATGAGAAAAAAAGAAAATCAGGGGAAGTTCACCGATTATATCTTTTAAATAAAAAAAAAATATATATATAAATTTTAAATGAAATCTTAATACATAGATAATAAACGTACTTCCAAAAAGTTTCGAATTCGTTGTGATTTTTCCATGGTGACAAAAGTATCGAGTCCGGGCATTGTTGCATAAAATTCTGAAAGTTCATAGATTATTATTATTATTGTTACTATGAGTAGAAGTCGTGCTTTTATATTTCTTAAGAGTAACAAATTTCAATGAAAATAATTTTTATAATATTTAAAAAATTGTATAAGCGCTTATACATTTTTAATAATAATATTTTCTAAGGTTCTATATTATTAATATAATATTATTCTACATTGTATATTTTCTATATTATTAAATATTATATATTTTAATAGAAAACAGTATTTTTTTAATATACCAGTAACAAAATTGAAATTACCTTCGTCTCCGAGTTCTTGCTTAAGAGGATCCATGATCTTGTCCAAATTAGCTTTGTCATAAAGGGCATCTGCTTTCTTTGCAAGAAACTGTTGCAGTTTTAGCCTTTTTCCTCTATCACTAAAACTGAAAAACAAATGCTCGTAAAACAAAAATGTTTCACCAGATATTATAAAAGTTGTCGAAGTTCCAATATTGAATTTCAATTTTCTATATATCTTCGGCCGAGATTGTCTAGCCTCTCTCGCGAACGGAATTAAGAATCAATGTGTCTCTATTATTAACAATAAGATAAATGTGGAAGGTTAATTGCGGAACGTCTCGGAGAAGGCATGACCCACTTACACTTTCATAGAAATGAAGTTTGCGGCCAATAATTAATTTTTGTAGCTTCTATTTTTGTGAATCTGTGTCTCCTAAAAACTGACGTCACGGATTACTTCCGTCGAAACCCGAATAATTATCAAACGACTATTTATCGGATAATTTTGTCACGGACTCGTTTCCGTTCCAGATCTCATCCTCGATTATACGGAAAAAAAACAATTGCGCCGGGTTCTCACCTAAGTGTTTTCTGTCGTTGTTGGTAGATTTCAAAGCTTGGTTCCTTAAGATTGAGCATAGGTAACTCATTCTCATTGCGCTCACTCTCCCAAACTTTCTGCAACTGTTGGCCATGATAGTTCAATGCCTGTGCCACCAGGCGAGAATCCATGGACTCCATGCTCTGCCTTGGCGAAAAGTCGCAAGCAACCTACAAGACTAGATGAAAAGAAAATTCCCACATGTTTGTTTTGCGTTCTCAGAGAAAGTCCAAGCGACCTAAGTTACAGAAATTCAGAAAACAACCACAAACGGGACAATAGCCAGTGCCTTCGGTTCTTTTCTTTTTTTTTTCTTTTTTTATAAAATCGCATCTGCCAGTGTGAGCGTTCGATTGCAACAGTCCCTTTTTTAAATTTTTTTATTTACTTTCCTCACATCCCTTCCTCCAAATTGGTACTCGGCCTCTCAAATACTACATCTCTCTCTCTTGCACGTATCGTGGAACAATTTGAAAAATCAATCTGCGGCGTCTCCTCTCTTTAGGATTTCGATACACATACAAATACAAAACAACAATCGCGTTTCTTTTTTTTTTCTTTTGCCCTTCAAAAAAACAACAAAACAGTAACTGCGCGATAAGAGTAAAAAGCAAAAGAAGACAAATTAAATTAAGAAAGACAAAAAAAACAGACCGGTTCCTTGAAAAAATCGAAGGGAGCCAGCCGGATCGAAGAAATCATGGAAATTTCGTTTTATTTTCATTTTTTTGTTTTTACCTGCAGTCAACAGCAGAATTACGGGTGGTCGTTTTGCGCTAAGGTAAGTGAAACGACAGCGGCGTGCGTATTATTGATTTATCGATATAACAAAATGGAGTAGTTGTTTGTGCCAAGCACGAGCACACGGAGCATTAGTCGCAGGATTTTTATTTGATATCGGCCATGTTGCTTGGCTCTGCGATACACTTTTTTTTTGTTCGTGTCCTCGTCGGGGGCTTTCGTGTGTCCGTAATCGTTCCACGCCCGGTATTTATCGCAAGCTTTCTTTCTTTCTCTTATTTTTTCGGTCTTATTTGTCTAACATCTGGAATGGGACTTACCTTGCCGTAAAATCGTAACTATGCGTCGTCGGTCTTTTTTTTCTCTTTTTTCTTACTGATTAGAACTTTATGTAACTCTAAAACACGGCTTCGTCGTTCGCCATTAAACAATTGCGTCTCGTTTCAACGAAGGCGAACTGCACTGAACGAGCAATGAACGCAGCAGCGAACACAGAATGGCGGAACGCGGAAGGAACAAGAGCGCAGAAACGAAGCGCGTCCGCTAGTTCCCGCGCTTTCTAGATGGCGGCGTTAGTGTCGCCCGCAGGGATTCGAATCACGTCGAAGTCTATAGAGGAATTTCGTCCCAATTCGACGAAAAAGGTAAATTCTGATTCTACGATTAGTGAATATGACGTTGATTATCGATTAATCGATTGATTAGTGCATTTGTTTTAAGAACCAAGTAGAAAATCAATAATAATTGACAATTTAATGATGCAACGAAATTCAAACTCGGGGTCTCGTAATTAAAGGCAAAGGCCTAGACTTTATTTAACGACATATTTTCAATGAAATGGATAAGAAATATTATTCTTTTATTTTTTGCATTGACTTTTGAAAATTAACACTTTGCCGTCCGCGCGTCTGATCGGGATTCTTTCGTTTGGCGCCGGTATAAATCTTTATGTACGGCACCAATGTAGTGCCACCGGCGCTTGTCCGATAGTTTTCGCATGGCACCAACGTGATGCCACCGGACGGCATAGTGTTAACTGTTTGAAGTTTTTCTAAAAAGAGAAATTGTAAATTTACAATATAAAAAAAGTTAGAAAAATTCAAACCAGTTATAGACATTCTTTAATACTCTATAGCAATTATTACAATCCATGTTGATCAAGAAAAATCCAATATCCTTTCATTTTCACCGACCCCCTTGCCCGCTATAAGCGTGTATACACGCCCGGCTTCGAATGGAGCGCATCGAACGCTGGCGGGCCAGCCTTCGCGGACTTTTGAATCGCTTGTCAGTCTGAGGATCGAGCGCTATGTGGCGCTATGGACGTGTTTACTCGTTCTCGCTCAAACAAACGCACATCGCCAGTTCTCTCACTGAATTGATTCACAAAACCGTGCCATTAGCCGATCATATGTCCGCGCAAAGGTCGTTCCAGCTACCGAGCCACTTACGAACAATCTATTCCGTCTGAATTCCCAGAAATATTTTTATCCGCGTCCGGATATAATGGACGAGACGACTACCCAACTCGACTTCGGGGAAATGTACACAAGGAATGACAGCGAGGAGGAGGACAACCCGAACTGGGAGAGCGACAGCGAATGCGACTCCGAAGAGTCGGATGATTATTTAATCCTCAGCAGGAACCGCCACAAACGGGCAAAAATCAGCTGGTCCTCGGACTCGGAGGAGAATCAGGAAGACAATTGTCACCACCTGGGGAGTCTGATCAAAGACATCGTCTGGTCGGACCGGAACTCGAACCCCCTCGTCGAGGAATTCGATGCCCGAAAATCCGGATGCAAGGTCGAAGCGAGCGAGGCCTCGCCGATCCTCCGATTCTTCCAGATCTTCTTCTCGGAAGACCTGGTGAGTTTCATCGCGGACGAAACCAACAGGTTCTATCGCTACGCCGCGAAAGACGCCCCTCAGAGCAAGTCCCGACTCAACAAGTGGAAGGACACCACCGTCGGGGAAATGTACCGCTTCCTTGCGGCGACCATGCTCATGGCACGAGTGAAGAAACTGAGCCTCGCCGAATACTGGAGTACCGATCACCTGCTAAAAACTGATATCTTCCCCAACATCATGTCCCGTGACAGATACATGTTGCTCCTGAGGATGCTGCACTTCAATGACAACGACGTCCCCGCTTATGGCAATCGACTCGTCAAAATAGAGAAGGTCCTGGAAAAGCTGCGAACCGCCTTCAAGGAGTCCTTCGTCCCTTACAAGAACCTGTGCATCTACGAGAGGCTTCTCTTTTACAAGGAAAGGTTCTGTCACAAGCAGAACATGTCCTCGAGGAGGAACCGGTTCGGAATCAAGACCTTCGTGCTCTGCGACAGCCAATCGGGGTACATCCTGGACACGATCATCTACACGGGGCCATTCACCAAGACGATCCTGCATCACCCGGAGCTGGGGATGGAAGGGAACATCGTCTTGTCCCTCCTGCAGCCCTACTTGGGCAAGAACCACACTTTGTATATCGACGACTGGTTCACGAGTCCGGCCTTGTTCATGGCTCTGCGCAACAATGGGACCTACGCCTGTGGCACCGTGAGAAAGAACACCAAGGGTCTGCCCAAAATGCCGAATAAGCTGAAAAAGGGCGAGATGAGTTTCAGGAGTTCCGACGCCCTCTTGGCCTTGAAGTGGAACGACAAGAGGGAGGTGTGGATGTTATCCACGTTCCACCAAGCCGAGGCGGTGAATACCGGGAAGATACACCAGAAAACCGGCGAGCTGATCAATAAGCCCAATTGCATCCTGGATTATAATTCCGTTATGGGTGCGCTGGACAAGACGGACGTGTTGCTCGGTTCCGTCGAATCGGTCAGGAAGACTTCCAAGTGGTACAAGAAGATGTTCTTTCATTTGATGGACATTTGCATATACAATGCGCATATCCTGCATAACGAAGTCAGCAAGAAGTCGATGACCTTCGCCGCCTTTCATCTGAAGCTGATAAGGGAGATTCTGGAGGTTTATCACGTATCGAGGACCAAAGCCTGTGGTGGAAAAACGTGTAAGGTCGACCACTACTCACGGTTGGTGGAGAGGCATTTCCCGTCGGTGTGCAAAAGTGAGAAGAACGTGAAGAAGTTGTCGATGAGGAAGTGCGTGGTGTGCAGGAAACACAAAGAGAGGAGAGAATCTCGGTATCAGTGTAAAACGTGCAATGTGGGATTATGCGTAGTTCCGTGTTTCGAAATTTACCATACGATTAAGGATTATTAGGTTCTAGGATTTTGCAGTCGTTCCTTCTTTTTGTTTATTACTATTACTCGAGAAAAATAAAAGCTGATTTTTGTACAAATTTACAAGCGAACGACTAACAGTTATTTATCCCAAGTACGATCGTACGATTTCGTATTTCATTTTATAATAGGAATTATAGAATCGAGATGAATTATAGAAAAATCCATTCGATGGGTAAAAAAGTGGGGGTAGAAAAAAATTGAGACGAGAAATTTTCCATTACCTGTTTTTTATTATAAAAAAAAACAAGGGCAGTACGAAAGGAGGTGTTTGGCTCGAAGCGTAGAATTTCTAGCACCCTATTTGAATTTCTTTGACTCCTTCTTGCTAATCTTACTTATCGGTTTGGCTTCGACGTTCCAGTAATAAAGAATTTGCATGGCGATAACTGCATTCGCCAATGTCGAACACACGTACATTATGATCATAGTCGTGTCACCCGTTTCCTGTATGGATGTGAAAATTCTCGCCAGGGATCCGAAGAATAACATGAATCCCGTGGCAGCCGACAATTGACCGGTACTTCCGTTGGAATAATTCGTGTAGGCTTGCATTAACTTTAACAGACAAAGAACCATACATTTGGTACATTTGGCACTTGAAATATGTTGAAATCGGTTACATACCTTGCTCGTTAGAACTATCGGAATGTTCATGGCTTGACAAGCCCAGAGGGCTTTGATCGGTACCATTCGAGTTAAAACTGCAAATATTATTCCTAAATACGCCGATAAAAAGGCAGTCGCTTTGCCACTCTCTCCTCGGAAATGCATCACTAATATTGCTATCGCTAAAGTTTGTATGGCTAAAAACACGCCGTCTCCCCATGAACTGGAAAACACGAAATCTCAAAATTAAATTCGAGTAAAGTACAGAATGTATTAATAAAATATAGTTTGCAGACCTAAAGGGAAATCCGCTAACGAATCCATACGATATCATTGCTGTGATCGCAAATAAGTCCAGAAAGACACTTGCGACATTGATACCTTCGCTGCTTTTATTCTGAAGGATTTTAATAATTTGTGGTAATTTCACTGAAAAGGGAAACATGCGTATGCTCGTTATCGATTGTATGTTTGGGAGATATTATTTCTTCGACAAGTACATATTTGATGTATTATGTTTATTTATAAATTTATTAAAAAAATGTAATACAATTACTAACCGAGGATGGATCCAGCTATGATCGCAAGTCCCAAACTTTTGCTGAGGGTCGCTTTAAAACATTCCACTGGAAGAGATTGAGCATTTTTTTTAGGATTGTACAATTTCTGAAGCAAAATATTCGCATTTTTGTAAGAATATCCGAGATAAGTTTTGAGCTTTAAAATTGATTCCATGATGAGAGATTTAGTGACCAGGAATTTTGTGAAAATTCAACATTTACACATACATGAAGTTTATAAGGACAGAGTGAGTTGAAGGCAATTGGAGTGATCAAGGAAACAAAAGAGTGATAAGAATTGAGTTTGTGAAAAAAAGAAACAGAAGAATTTTCAAATTTTCGCGCTTTTTCATCAGCGCAGTAATATACATTCTCCCATTGCGAGCGAAACACGCACAAGGATTCTAATGAGAAGTAGATCCGAGGGACAAAATATATCGTTTTTCATTAATTTATTCAATTTTGGCCGAAATTCAAGATCGAGTTCAGCGAAATCCAAAAGGGTCCCGACCTTACCGTGGAGAAAATTGAAATCCTCGAAATACTCCTCGAAACATTCTTGCGTAAAAACCAGCAACGCCGCATCGCGTAAAACGTGTGCCATATTGGCCCGTCCCGACTGCACTGTACGACTCCCGTATTCTGTGCGATCGTGTAACTGTGTAATATATGTTTCTGTATATATAAATATATAAAATTATTGCCGTAGCGTGAAACCCAAAAATCGATTCGAAAATTGCGGCGGAAAATCGAGACTCGCGCCGATCTTTACAAAAACCGATTTATTTTTACCCGACTCGTTATTTTTTGAGATTCTTGGCGAAAGATAAAATTCGCTCAGTGTCAGAAGGTCGTATGAGAGCGCGGACACGTGGCTTATGGCTCGTCCCTCCAAGGCTCCCACGACCACGTGACTGATAGAAACGCAAAAAAAGAGTGTGAGTGAACCAAAGAATCAATAATGAAAATATCGAGGCTCAAAAAGGTCCAGAAGAACCTTTCGTTCTTCGCGAATAACTACAAATTTCGGCAGCCCTATCAGGTGCTAATCGATGGCACGTTCTCCTTCGCTGCTTTGGAGGTTAGTAAAAAAGCAAAGGTTTATGGAGTAAATTCGCGGGTGATTTTGACAGAGTGTGGGTTTTGTTGTTATTGTCTGAGTATTTCTGATACACGCACGCAGGCGCGTATGTATACACACATACACTCACGCAAGTATCTTATTATGTTGTATTATAATATTGTAATGATTTAGTATTGGAATATATTATATTGTTATACTATGTAATATACTCATTACCATTTTTTTATGATTCTAGTTTTTTTTTCAATTTTGCATAATATTCAAAGACTACTACAATTATTTCTATAAAAATTGTTACAATTTTTTACAATTTACAAATTTTTTTTTATTTCGCAGAATAGGTTTAATATCGTCGACCAGTTACCGAAGTACTTTCAGGCCGAAGTGAAACTTTTAACGACATCATGCGTTATCATAGAAACCGAGAAACTTGGTCACAAGGTGTACGGCGCGATGTTGATAGTAAAAAAATTTGCGGTACACAAGTGCGGACACGAAAAAGATCCAGTTTCTGGTTCGAAGTGTTTCAGGTCGATGGTTGGGAAAGACAATTCCTCGAGGTATGACACTAATACAATATTTCATTTCAATTGAAATAATTATATTAAAATAACAATAAAAACAATTTATATGTAATAATAAAATTTCCATTTTTCTTGAAATTAAAAAGTATAGCGATACGACCGAAACAACATTTTCTAATGTCGCTCCCTTTTGCAGATACATCATAGCCACGCAGGATCGAGAGCTGCAGGATCAATTGAGGAAAGTTCCTGGAGTGCCATTGGTGTATTTACATGGAAAAGCTCCGACTTTGGAACCACCATCGATGGCTAGCAAGAACCGAGCCGGAGAGGTATTGAAGAATGTCGGTATGAATTCCTTGCAGGAGGAAACGATCAAGTCTTTGAAGCGACAATCCGGATTGAGCATAGACGCGGAAACAAAATCGAAGAAGAAAAGGAAAAAGGGGGGCCCAAATCCGTTAAGTTGTAAAAAGAAGTCGAAAAAAGCTGTGCCCAAAAATTCAGTTCCTAAGAGTAACGCCGGGAAAGTATCTAAAAGGAAAAAAGTGAAAATAGCGGCGCATATCAAACAAGCATTAAAAACTAATTTAGTTAAATAAATTGTTATTCGATAACTTAAAATTTCGTTTAAGATAATTCTGAAAAGTTCCTTTTAACGAAACCTTGATTTTTTATTTACTTTCTCCGGGGTTTATCCGACTTCGTAAAAAAATTGGTGCACAAAAAATAATGATTTCAATTAATTACGCTCTTTAATTTTGTATGAAACGAATTTTATTATCCTTAATACAATTTTTTTTTCTTTTCTTTAATTAATAAGAATAAAGTATTTGACTGCTTTTAAGCTACAACGTCTGTAGTTTCTTTTTTTTTCCTCTTTATCTCTTATCGTTCGTTTTATAGTATCACTGTTATGAAAAGGAAAAATGATATATAATAATTATTTTCTTTTTGTTTATTTAAAAAAAGGGGTTATTCTTTACTTTTTGTTGAAGGTATTAAACGATCTAAATTACAGTAGCCTTACTTTCTACTGTTATTTTTTTTTTTACAGAGGATATCGATGGAAGATTATTATTAATATTCTTATCATTATCATTATTATTATTATTAGTTATTTTGCGTTTACACGGTATTTCAAAAATCCACTCGTGTAAAGTGTTGTCAGTTTTAAGAAACTTTAAATACATGTAATACCATCCGGCGACAATTACTCGGACCGACAAAGAGCTTTCGAAAAGAACTAAAGTTTTGGTATTAACTTATTTTTTTCTCTCGTAAACAATAATTAGTCTTTTTTTCACCTCGGAAATCAAAAGGTAAAGCAAGTTTGCGTATACAATTTTTTTTGAGAGGGGACATTCAACAGAGATGAGGGTTATTGCGTGGTTATTAAATTTCACCCCCTTTTTTTGTTATTCAAAATACGGCAAAAAATAATTCTAAACAATTTCTTTGCCAGTAAGTTCAAAGAAAATTGGGGTCAATTGCATAAAAAAAAATCTAGGGATATATTTATTTACTAAAAAATTCACGTAGGCGACATCGGGATTTTCCTCCATGAAATGTTATTGAAATTATTACTGTGGAAAAAAAATCTATCGGCAGAAATAACTTCATGAAAATTTTTTCAAAATTTGTTTTTCATTAATTAATGAAAAATGAAAATAATTTGAAAAATAATGAAAATGATATTGAAGAATTTTCATTTCATTTTATGCCGAAAAATCACGATATTTTATCGCCTTTCTCTTGTTAACCAATTTTCATAAATAAATAACGACGATATTTCCCCTTTTTCCGGAAACTTGCGAATCCTTGTAATGGACAGAAAACCTTTCTTAAAATTAAAATAAAATTTGGAACAATCCTTTAAAATGAAATTTCGTCTACTCCGGTAACGTTACTCTTCGCGAACGAAAAATTACCCCTTTTCTGATTCTTATCGGGACTAATAAAAATGTAAAACTCTCTGTCTTGAAATAAAATAAAGTTACAATAAAAATTAAATACGACCTTTTTTCTATATTTAGAAGCAACGAAATAAATTTAACCCTTTTTTTCTTATCCCGAAACGGGTTGACGTTATTAAAAAGACACTCAAAATTTTGATTTTCCCTTTCACTCCAGGCTTTTCGATTCAAAAGTTGTTAGTTATTTTGTAGAAATACCGAATTTTCAGAAAAAAATAATAACGTAATAATTAATTAATCCTGAAAAGGCGACAAAAATTATTATTGAGGGAGGAAAGTTTCCTCAAACTTTTGAAATTTGAAAATTAGTATTTTTGCGTCCCTGAAAATTCGGCGAAAAGCCTGGACTCAAAAGCGACACGCAATTAAAATATTTCCAGTCTTTAACATATAATTATTCATCGACAGATTTGAAATTTGTCCGACTCAGTAATTTTTAGAGGAGATTTTTTTTTTAACTGTAAAAATGTATGTAACGAGTATTTTTCTTCTATTACTTGTCACTAGAATGATTTATTCGAAAACTAATAAATACTAATTAATAAGAAAACTTAAAAAAAAACTTCTTATTCGTTAGATATATAATCCAATATTTCTATATAAATTTTCGGAATTGCAAAGAATCGATGGTTTTAGAATATTTCCACGTCTATTTTTCGAATTTTGCTGAATTCAAGTGAAACTTAATTTTCAAAAAACGAAGAAATTAAATATTTATTTACGAAGGAGGCTCGCAAACGAATGCGTAAAAGTAAAAAAAAAACGAATTATCCGGAAAGTCACTTTTTTTGAATAAACAAGTATTTTGTTTCTTCGTTTTTTGGTTTCCATTAAATAGAAACAAAAGGAGCGGACCGAAATCGCGGTTTCAGTTTCTTTTGGGACACGAAAATTTCAAATCCGTAGTTAGTATTGCTTGAACTTCGTCTTGTTGCTGCACGTATATGGAAAATGAAGAAAAGTAACATATAAATGTGTGTTTCCAAGACGACAAATTAAGAATGCCGATTCAACAGCGCACTTGTCGCCATTGCAAGCATTTTCATACGTTTAGCCGATCGATGTGTGGGATTGGCAGACAGGAAAGCTGCCAGTTGATTTTGTAACGTCAACAAAACCGTGCCCATGTGCTCACGCGTTACCGGATCCGTGGGATCCAAGCTCAATATCGCTTCCTCTAACCACCTGAAATTAATTCAAAGAGAATTATATGAATTATATCAATTACAAGTGTTTCATACTAATAAATAATTCTTAGCTGGCCAATTTTGGCACTCTTAATTGACAAAATTATTATATTAGGGTGTCCCATAAGTTTTTTCCACGCCACGCTGTGTATGACCTCGAGCCGAAAAGGAAGGAACTTATGGGACACCCTAATATTAATCTTGAATATTTATTATTAAAAATTAATCATAAATATTAAATATAATAATTTTGCCAGCTAAGAATGGCAAAATTATTATATTAATCTTGAATATTTATTATTTATTATATTATAATTATTTCTACCATATATATATTTTATTAATATACAATGGGAATCACTCACCTATGTTTGAGTTCAGTGCGATGTAACAAATCAGCAGACAATTGCTGTACTAAAGAGAGAATCACAGGCTGTTGTAGAATACATCTTGGGCCTTGGCCTTGTGCAATTTGACAAGAAAATACTCGAGACGGTTCGGTTCTTTCGCAGACTAAAACCACTAATCCCAAGTCGCTCGCGCTCAGTGCTTGCTGAAAAGCTGCATTATGCTGTCCCCTTTGCAAGAGGGACATCACTCGAGCCTGAACATCCGCGGCCACAGGTACTCCTGGTATTCCGGGTGTCGTTGCTCTCGATCTGATGGAACATACATTTACACAATTTCTGTTAGCTTTTAAAAATCGAATGGTGCAAAAAAATCGAGACAAGTTCATGTATGAAAAGTGGTATCTCTACGAAAAGCACATCTGATGCAAAAAAGAAACCCCGAAAAATTTTTAATTTACACGAAACTTTGAAAAAATCAAAAATGTTTATAATGAAAAACGAATACGTCATATTTTGTATAATTTATGGAATAAAACGGACACGAATGAATATCAGTGTGTCGTCTAAAAAATATTACCGCTAAGCATAGTTTTGTGGTACATTTTGATCTCTTCAGCTTTTGAAAATGGAACATATCGAAATAATTTTTCACAAATGCTAAATGCCCTCACCGAACGCCAGAAATTTCAGTAAGCTGTTGATTCAAGTTTTCCCTAATGGAATCTCGAACCGTTCGCACAGTTCCTTCTTGGATAGTGGTCAAACCCCTATTCATCTCCGTTTGAAGTTCTTCCCTGACCAAGGTCGCCAAAGCTTCGCTCATTTGATCGTTGTGTCGTTGGAATTGTTTCTCCGCCACAGCTTCCACGCTCTGAAGATCTGCGAGCAAGAAATCGATTATTAAAGGGTACAAATTTTCAAATTCAATGAAATCGGAACGCTCCAACCCCAGGAACCAACTTACACTCGCGTGTTCCTTTCACGAAAGCATCCTGAACCTGCTTGAAGATAGTTTGGCACGCTTTTTCCATCCCGGGCAAAAGGACGTTCGTAAAAGCGTCCTTGAAGGCCGCGTCCAAAGCCGGCTTGGCCGCATTGGCCGCGGCCAGGGCCACGGCGTCCTTCACGTGCGACCCTGCCACGATCTTCGTGATATTCTCCTTCAACAGCTCGTCCACTCTCGTGACGTCCAATCTCAGCTGGTGCTTCAACGGATCCACGACGTTATCGATGGCCCGCGGCAGCACGTTCTCGATTTTCTCCTTGATGGTGACGTCGAGCGAATTCAGGAAATCCTGCTGCCTCGCCATGTGGTTGCAAAGCGTCTGGTCCAGAGACGAGCCCTGTCTCTCCACGGCGGCTCTTATCACAGCCGTTTCTATCAGAGTCTCTTGCGTCAGCTTGTTCAGCTGTCCCCTCAATTCGCGCAACTCGTTGCGCTGGTACTCCACGTTCTCGTGGATGGAGTCCAATTTGCTGTTCAAACCCTCGATCTCGGACACCCTCCAGTTGGTGTCCACTTCCGGTTGTTTCGCCTCCTCCTTCGCGATTTTCTCCGATTCCGACTCCTTGAAGTCGCTCGTCAGCTGCTCCTTCTCGTAAACGTCCTTCAGCAGGACCATGGGCACCATGGGCCAGTCCTCGCCCTCCACCGCGTTCTTGCTCTCGGATTTCGTCTCGCTCTCGATCTCCAGCTCCTGCTCCGGCTCGGCCAAGGACAGGATCTCGCGAACCTCCCTCGACGGGCTGCTCCCTCCGCTGGCCGGGGCCTGTTCCTTGATTTCGCTGGTGGCCAAGGGCGGGTCGGACGCGTTCAACGCCTGCACGGCTTGCGCCAGAGACGGGCGCCCCGACAGCACCGTGCCCAATTCCGGGCTCGGGCTGTTCGAATCCATGGCGCTCGAGTCCTTCTTCGCCGGGGAACTGAAAGCGTCCGGGGTCATCAGGTTCAGAGCCGCGTTGTGGTTCGACGCGGCCTCGATGGTGGCCGACAAGGAGCGGTTCTCTTCTCCGTTCTCGTCGGTGATGACGCCGTTATGGTTGACCGCCCGGATTTCCGGCAGATCCTCGGCGTAGTCCAGAGAGTCGTGGGTCAGGGTGTCCATCAGACACGAGTCGCTGATTTGCGTGGCCGGTCTGAAGGCTATGTGGCACTCCTGGAGGGATTTCGGCTGCACCAGGTACATCCTGATGACAAGCTGGTCCTCGTTCTCGTCCTCGATCGGGCACAAATCCTCCAGGGACTCGCCTGCCGGTCGGATTTTCCGCTGACCGGCGTCCACGATCCCGAAACTGAGGATCGGGTAGGGTAAGAGGAACTCGGATATCGTGCTGATGCAAGCCACCATCTCGGAGTTGTCCTTCGAGATGCTGAGGATGTACAGGACTTTGTTGTAAATGTCGGAGAGCAAGAGGTAGCCGGCGCTGGAGTCCAGGCCGGCTTTCAGAACGGGTGTCTTTCCGGTGCTGGGATTGGGCGCGAACTTGATCGTTTGCAAGCACGTCCAGACTTCGCAGGACCACACCTTGATCTCGGAGTTCTGGTCGCAGCCCGTCACTGCGAATCTCCAAAACTGAACTCTGAAATTTAGAGAGAAACGTCAGGAATTCTTCGATTCGTCTTGTCGTCCTTTTTAGCGATACGTACTCGGGGTTGTAGTTCTTGTGATCGTCCAGGAAAAACAATGAAGAGATAGGACGTCCGTCATGGGGCTTCCATTGATGCAGACACCGTGGTTTGATACCGATAACCGAATCCATAATGAAGATTTGAAAGAATTTGACCTCGCCGTCGAGACTGGCAGTGGCTATCGCTGTTCCGTCTGGACTTATACTCGCTTCCACTATCGTTCCAGAATGTTGACTGATTTCTTGAATACCACCGCATTTTTTTAATGCGGGATCCGTTAACTGTGAAAAAAAATGTTGTGGGAGCTTTCATTGTGAATTTCAACATTTAACATTTATTTATTTTCCATTGTTAATGGGCCATCGAAATGTTGCAAACTTCAGCGATATCGAATCGATGCTAATTTAATTTAATTTTACAATATTCCGCTTCTTAAATTTACACGGAAGGAATTTTTTTTTTTTAATTACCTTAAATGGGCCAGCTCCCAATCTGGAGCTGACAGTCGCGACCGACCACAGCTCGACTTTGGAACCTCGAGTCACGACCAAATGTTTGGAAACTTCGTCGTCGTCGGGGGACTCTTCGTCGGGTAAATAGGGACACCATATGACTCGGTGGCTCATGGGGGTAGTGTCGTCGGCGTCCACCTGCAGTACCAGTGTGCAAACCAACTCGGACGGAGTGGACTCGATAGTATGTACAAAAAGACTCCCCGAATAGTCCACACAGGCTAGGACCGCATTTGGTATGTGCGCGAAGGCCAGGTCTTGAATCGTTCCTCGCATTCCTCTCAGTAGCGCCCTCTGTTCCCTTTCCTTATATACTACTCTCACGACCCCGGCACCCGTTCCGGCTGAAATATTAAAAATTCTAAGCACTGGGGTTCGTAGTTTTCGACTCGAAAATTACCTTTAATGCCGTACGCGAGATATTTTCCAGACATGTGAACAGCCAAAAGTTGCCCGGTATAAAAGTGATGTTCCCATGTAAAGTCGACGATGTTTTTCAATTTGACCTTGGAACTCCCGTGATCGTGACTTCCGGATGATGGAATTACCGTGACGTCGAAACTGTAAAGTTCGACCGAGTTCTGGTCTTCCGAACCACTGAACTCTCTACATAAATGAATAAATATTAATGGAATGTTTTGTTTTACTTCCAAGGTAATGCAAATTTTATTTATTTATTTATTTATTTATATGTAGAATATCTTATTTTACATTAAATATTAGAAACTAATTAATTATCTATTTTTTATATTCTCGTATCAAAGAAAGTCACATGTACAAAAAAGTAATATTTGTGCTGATTTTCTGATTACCGAAATTTGAAATTTTAGATTTTGCAAAGATTCAATATAGTTGTACAAATACAGTGATATATCTATAGCCAAGAATCCCAAGACTCGTAAAAAAAATCAACATTTTCTGAAATTCAATTTCTAAGCGAAGTTCAAACTTCAACAAAAAAGTGGAAACCTCGGGTACAAGAAGATTCCATATATTTATTTAAAAAATCCCAGTATCTTATTTTGTGGCCAAGAATTCGAAGAATCATGAAAAAAGGCAGAATTATTTGAAAATCAATTTCTAAGCGACTTCTGGCACTCGTCGTCATAAAATTCGTTGGCAATAAAATTGAATTTGTTCAAACTTCGAGGAGAGTGGAAAAACATCAGTTACAAGTAACGCCAGGGAAATATTTGAACAAAAAATGGAAAAATATGTACACGGACTTACACTGTCTGCGGGTACGGCGGCAGAGACCGGACGTTGTCCTCACCCGTTTTGATCATTTTGAGGAAGGGGCCAGGTGCCGCTGGAACTTTTGAATGAGAAACAAAAGTTCTTTCTTTTTTCCTACTGGTTATCATGGCTCTTGCGATCGAAAAACTAACCCCAAAACTCGCCACCGGTATAACACGCGAAAATGGACAGCGCGGACATGCAGCCATGCACATATATATGTGTGTGTATATACACACACTCAACCGAGAGCGAGAACGTCGTTTGGGTTAGCTTTTGTCATCGCCTTTCTTGGAAATACATTTTCTGCGAATACTTACATTTAGTCTGCATATGAAATCCCCTTTTGCTCGGCAGTTACGTTAATGAGCCTGCAACTGGAGTGGAAAATCAGAGAGCGAACATCCCAGAGTTATCGAAACATATCAAAATTTGAGTCGGATCGGCGAAATCCTTTGAACTTGGAATATACCTGCTACTTGACTATTGAATAATGAAAGTGAATTTTCAGAATTGCCTGTCAGGAGTCTCGGGCAGTGGTGGTTGTCTGCCCACTTGTCAGAAAAACCCTACCGGAAGTCCGAAAGTCACTAAGAAAAGCGTCTCGAGAAACTGCCGCCAGATGGCGGTGGTGCGAGTTTGCCGGTGTGTTACGTCTTGTAGAGGATATTTTTAATTGGACTAATTGTAAATAAAACACTTGTAACTATATTTAAACGTAACTTGTTTTTATTTTACCTATATCTGGTATTTCCCACGGCAAAATAACATTCGAACGCCATTTATCGGTTGTGAGACAACTTACCCCACTGTCTGAGACAAATTGCCCCAGGCCGGGGTAAAAAGTCTCAAATCGAGAATTTTTTTTTTAACATAAATAAAGTGATCATATGATTAATTTAGAGCAATGTTTTAAACGTTTTTAATTACCAATATAACCACATTGCTAATTCAAGTCACGCCATTGTCATATGTTAAACCAAAAAGCTAGGGAACAAAATAAGGAAAAATTGTGACAACTTGCCCTGGTGTCCCCTACCTACAGAGTCGTCAAAGTGAGGCGCTCCGAACGGTACGGAGCACTTTGAACGCATTTTTCTCGAAACGCAAAATTTCGCGTGCCGTGCAATGTAGCTTATTATTAGTTTTAGTTGTATAATTGTTGTAATTTAAGAAATACAGATTTATTATTTCTTCTCGTATTTTTGTTCACGTCATTTGCCTCGGATGTCTCGATGCAAGCTTTCTTCCCTGGGAAAATTCCAGCTACCTTTTCATTTTTCCCTAAAACGAAAACGCTTGCTGTGGTCCTAGGACGTAACAAAAAATTTGTCAAAAAATGTTTATTTAAAATTTAAAAAAATAACGCTTCAACTTAATCTTAGAGAGTTACTATCGTCATAAATTATAGAAAATAGAAATTTTTGAATCTTTGTAATTTTTTAATTTGGAATCTTTCAACTCTAAATAAAATTGCAAGAGCAGAAAAACGCATTTTTATAAAAACGCATTTTTATTAAACAATTTACGGAAAATAATTTTACCTTGTATTGAAAAATTATTTATACAAATATTTATGGAATAATTCCTAATGAAATTCAAATTCAGTTCATATCACAAATCAAATGCAAATTATTATTTACAGATTGTCTCTTATTTATAACAATTTTCTTATTAAAGTCTTTCCAACCCACAAATCTTACTTCTATTTCCATTTTTTTATTTTTATTAGCATCTGTTAATACTAATATACCAAATCAGATATATTTTCAAAAATAATTAATTCGATTTGATTCATGACATAAACTTCAGAAGTTTGTTAGGAATTATGGTTTTGATGAAATATTTTAATATTTCGAACAATTGTTGTTATTTGAATTTTCAGTACAAAATAAAACAAAATAAGAAATTATATTTGTCAAAATTTGCCTTTTTGTTGTTTCTTCAATTAAGAATCAGTGAAAAAGGAAAAATCTGTCTCTGTTTAAAAACGAATACAGATTCTTCGATTTTCACAAATTTTTAATTATCCCAAAAAAAAAGGAAAATCAGAGAGAATAATAAAATTTGAGAAATCTGTATCCATTTTTTAAAGAGAAACAGATTTTAAAATTTTCTTTATCCTCTCTTATGTTCCCTTTTTTGGATTTTGTAATCTGCAAAAATTAAAAATCTCAATTGATTTTTCAATTTTTACATATTTTAAATTGAAAAAACAACGAAAACGAAAATTTTGAAAATTTTATCTGAGAAAATTCAAATAAAGTAAGAAAATTCTTCGAACATGAGTTATTTGTTTTTGTTCATAAAATAAAAAAACCAAACTTGATCTTTAATTCGATTTGAAAAAGTGCACCAAAATGGAAACGATTTCTATTTCAAAAACTTTTTTTAAAATCGCAATTTTTTAAATATCTCTATTAATAATCCTGTATGTTAATTGTTCTTATATAATATATTATTATATAAAAATAGTGTAATTATAATTATTATCTAAATTAATACTTCGAATTACTATAAAAATGTTCTCCTCCACTTTCTCCCTTACATTAATTTTTGTTTGGTTTTTGGAAAATGATAAGAATTCCAGGTAATTTGAATCATCTTCTCTTTATTATCAGGGTTTCGGTCGACAGGAATTAATTTTATGTACATTCATAAACACTTTTTTTACGTTTTTTTTTCTCCTTAGTTCTTTAACACCAACGAAATAAATAAGTTAATCCATTAATTTCACGGCAAGTATTCGAACAAAAATAAATATTTAAATAAACACACATCGGACTTGAACATTCGACGGTGATGAACAGCAATGATAACAATTATAACAGTTTCGACATAGAGTCAGGGTATTTTCGGTTTTATCAGGGAAGTTTCTGATGAACAATTAATTTAAATAATGGAAGAAAAAAAATACGTTATAATAATTTAAAAATAGACAGTTTCCAATTCTCTCCTTTTAGCCTGATAATAATAATAATAATAATAATAATTTATGAAACCCTGTTAATTTTTTTTCATTTCTTTTTTTTTTCGTTACTTCGTTACTTTTCTCTTTTTGTATTTTTGATCTTTAGAAATTAACATAACAATTTGTTTGCTTTTCCTTTTTGGGTAATTTTTCGTAAATACGATTTCATTCGGAAAGAGCATCGAAGACCGATAAGGGATCGATCGAAGCAAATTTTGACTCAAAAACTTGGATCGATTCCTTTTCGCTCTCGGTTAGTTTTCCTTTTTTTTTTTGGTTTTTTTGGTTTTCATCATTTGTGTGTTGATACTTCCTATGATATTGTGTGTATTTTGTTCCTTAAAATTACATGTAGATTTATCGAATTAATTACACCTAATTTTTATCAACCCCTTCCTTTACCCATCCACCCACCA
This sequence comes from Gasteruption jaculator, assembly GCA_949825005.1. Classification (NCBI taxonomy): domain Eukaryota; kingdom Metazoa; phylum Arthropoda; class Insecta; order Hymenoptera; family Gasteruptiidae; genus Gasteruption; species Gasteruption jaculator. Next base: position 5,992,055 of record OX463764.1, on the reverse strand, counting down.
AAGTTCTTTCTTTTTTTTTTTGGTTTCCACGTCACGAAATATTCTTCTTTGAACTTCCTGGGACACAATTTTTGGGGGGAAAATTAATGTACCGATTTCTCACGGTTTTTCCTCTTCTCCCGAAAAATCTGAAACCCACCCCCTCGCTCAGTGTATATATATATGTATATATGTATATATATATACTATATTTATATAATATTTAATTTCTTCTTCTCTCTGATAGCATTTTAAGGAAGATCAGGAATGTCTCGATTTACGTTATACATTTTTTTTTGTTTTTTCAACGTTAATAATAATAACATATTTTTTTTTTCATCTCAAGAGGCAATAAAGTAGGCCAGTGTTTACTCGTCACTTCTATCTCTCTCTCCCTCCCAGTTTTTTTTTTCATTTTTACTTCACCTGTTGGATTTTTGGAAAAAGAAATTCGCACAGAAATTTCAAATCCCTTCTTTTTTGTTTACGAAGACCTTGGGATTGGAAAAAATCCAGATTTTTTTTCCTTTTTTTCATATAAGAAGAAGATTTGGATTCCACTTTTTCTTTTTCTTCGAACAGAAGGACTTAACATTTTTTCACCCATTCTAGTCCCTCTTTTTTCCTTTTCGTGCCTTTTTTCTCTTTTTATTACCTTAAATATCTACTACTTTTCTCTCCTTTTTATTATTTTTCTTTTTTGGAATCTTATCGTTATTAACTTGAATTATTAAATTTCTCTCCCTCCTAGTTTAATCTCCTTATCGTTAATCTCAATAAAATTGTGAATGTAAGTTTATTTTCACGATTTCGCCTTTTTCATCAAAAATGAAAATTAAGGTCATCTTGTTTGCGGGCAAATTGGTTTCTAAGGGTGCTACACTTTTTTTCTTTGAATTTCAGAATTTACCGAAGTTGATTTCGATTCAAATTTTTTCCTTTTGAGGAAAATACAATTTTTTTGTCTTGAACTCCAGAAGTTATTCGAACGAATTCGATTTTTTCTGGAATTCCAATTCGATTTCAATTTCGAAACTTCGAAGGTTTCAGAGGCTTGGATGTTTAAAAAGTTACTAATTTCCCTTTCAGCCTTAATTTGGAAAATTTGAAATTTTCTGTAGCCACTAAATTTCCTTTTTTATCTCAATTTTGGAAATTCAAATATCCTAAATTGCAATCACAAGAAAATTGTATAGCTTTGAATGTTAAAAAAATTAGTAAACTTCCTTTGTAGAAAATTTAAGAGCTTTAAATAATCCTAAATTTACTAAATTTGGTTTCAGTTCCAAATTGGGAACCCAAAAATTTCTGAAATTACCTTTGAATTCCATTTTGGTGGTTTTAAGAATTATTGCTTTTTTTCCTTCCGATCCCAATTTAAGACTGTAGATATTCCAAAAGTTACTAATTTTACTTTCGATACCAATTCGAGAGTTTCAAAAAGCTAATTAAATTGTTAATTCTCACCAATTCTTTTTTGTTTCCAATTTAGCAGCTAAAAGATTCCTTGAGCTGTTAAATTTGATTTATTTTCCAATTTAGGACTTTCAAGGATTCTGAAAACTACTATTTCTTTTTGGTCTTAACTTAAAAAAATTTGGAAACTCCAAAAGCCAATCAAATTTCACTTAATATCAATTTTGGATTTTTAAAATTTCCAACAAGCATCTAAGTTCTCATGGATCCCAAATTAAAAGATACGAAGGTTTCAAAGTCACTAATTTTTCTTTTGATCCTAAATCACAATCTTAAAAATTTCAAAAAGCCAATCAATTTCTTTTCATTTGCAATTTAGAAGTATTGAAATCCTCAACAGTTATTCATTTTGTATCTAACCACAATTGAAAATTTTCGAGGGTTCCTAATTTTTCTTACATCTCCTAATTTAGGATTTTTCAAATTTCTATTACTAGGGCGTTGCTAGGGTTTTGTTAGGTTTTACTAGAATTTTCCTTCCTTGTAGTTCCAAATTAACAGAATATATTTTTGAATGAAACTTAAAACTCTTGAAATATTCCGAAACTCAACATTCTCATTCGATCCCAATTTCAAAGCTTTGAGGGTTCCTAGACCTACTAAATCACCCTTTAACCCCAATTTAAGGCTTTTAAAGGTTCCAGAATTCCTAAATTCCCCGTAAATCTTAAGTTAGAAATCTCGAAACCTTCGAAAGGTCCCCAAATATCGAGTATATTTCAATATGAAACTTTCAACATTTCCCAAAACTATCAAATTCCCTATCAATCCGGTTTGGGACCCTCGAAATTTGCAAATATCACTAGATTTTTTTTTGCCGGCAAATTAAAGACCTTCAATAGTATTCGATGCTCTTAGATTTCCATTCGATCCCACTTTGGGACCATCCGAAGTTCTCAAACTCCCTATTTCTTCGTCAAACTTTGGGCTTTGTTACACCTAACAATCTTTTCATTTCTGTTTGGTTAAATCTCGGTTAGCATTAATATCCAAATTATGATACTATTTTTAAAGAAAAGCCATTGCAATCTGCCTTTGATAAAAGATCTACTAAAATTCAACCATACTAACCTAAAATTGCAACGGCATGTTGCCTATTTCATCTACCAGCCTTTCCTCGGCCAGAGTGCAGAGTCTGCCAGTCTGCCAGAGTTTGCCAGAGTCTGGCAAGGTCTGGCAAGATCTGGCAGAAAAAACCCTAGCTTAGCCACAGTTACTACCACTTCCCTTAGCACTGATTGTGAGCCATCGAATTTTCACATTCTGACGTTTCACCTCCATTGCCTTATTCGACACTTTCTGTCAATAATGTTAATCGAGAATTATTAATTCTACAACCACCGTTTGCCAAGGCATCACTTTCTACTCCTGGTTCCATTAGTGCTAAGGTAGACACGCTTCTCTCCAAAATAGACAAGAATGACCCTAAGCTGACAGTCTAAATGGAGCTACAGGGCGACGCCAATTTCGGTTTCTCTCAATTTATGCAATAATTGGACAAACCGCTATCCATCTCCATTCTTCCATCTCTTCCTGATAAAGTTAAACTGCAGTACTTGGATCTCCGATGTCATGAGTACGCACATACTCCTTATACTTGTCATCCTAAGATCGAACATTGCTCGATACTACATTGTTCGTAGCTAAGTTTGTTTTGGAAATGTCGATTTAGTTGATCTCGACACTAATCTTGGTAGTGGTCGAATGTACCAAAATGAAATGTATCAAGTTAAATTGCAGTGCTTGAATCTTTGATGTCATTAGTATAAGCCTGCTCTTTGTAGTTCACAGTCTAAGATCCAACATTGCTCGAGACTAGGGGAGATCGATATCAAAAATAATCAATTTCCTTCCGATCCCAATTTAACACCGTAGATGTTCCAAAAGTTATTAACTTTACTTTCGAGACCGATTCGAGAGCTGCGAAGGTGTCAAAAGTAACATCAATGATATTAACCCTCTTTCTTAGGTAATAATTACACCAAACCATTATTTTCTTGCTTGTTTTTTTTTCTACGAGTTGCTAGCAACCGAAAGCATGCGAGAAAATAGTAGCTAAATGTAATTGTTACCTAACAAATAGTGTTAATATGATTGATGTTGGTTTTAACACCTGTTATTTTTGATTCCATCTCCCAACTAATTTTTCAATTTCTGCTCAACATTTCTGGCACACCCTTTCCTCAGACATTTTTACAGCATTTTCCTTTGATGTTTTCAAAGACAAACTATATTTCCACCTGATTAATTTAGATTATCGCTTAAATTATATAACAAGCTATCGCTGTTTAAGGTTGATACGTGTGCCTATTTCAACTCACTTTCTGATCTTTCCTCTCCTATATTTCAATCTCTGAATTAGCTCTTTCCTAAGTCACTGCTCTGTATAGAAAGCCTATTTATCAACTTGGTAACTAAACAATTGTAGATTCAAATAAAAAAATATGAAGAGACAATTTTTGCAAAAAACGAAGTATTTTTATCCACTAATCTATTGTTCATTTTATCAATGACCATTTACCATTTTTCAGACAGCATCATAATTCCATGTTCACGAATTTTCTTGTTTTCATTGGCAAATACTGAAACATATGCAATTTGACATCATCATCATCATCGTTTTTCATTTAAATTATTACGTAACTGATAGAAACAGGTCTCCACTATATGATAAATGCAGGGACACATCCCAATCAAGCTCCAACAATTTTTACTGAGTAACTAAAGATGTCTGTGGCCTTGTATTGTCGTAGTGGAACACGACATTTTTACGATTTGCTAATTCTGCTTATTTTTTCTTGAACTGCATTGTTTAGTTAAATTTTTTATAGGATTTACAAATCTAAATTACTTCTTTGGTTGTGCGGTAAAATCTCAAAGTAAATAATTTCTTTGCAATGAAACACCAAACTGACGACTTGACCTCTTTCTGGTGCATATCAGGTTTGGATATTGTTTGCCCTAAATCCTCTTTCTTACTCCACGATCTTTTTCAATTAACATTATTATAAACAACCTATTTTTCATCGCCAACTACCAATCGTTTCAAAACTGAATAATTTTCTTCACAAACGTGCCGCAGATGTTTATGGGTCGTTTTAAGAAAATTTCCTCCAGTTCACCAGGAACACATAAAATTTTTGTGTGTTGATTTAAATTTGATTTAAACGCGATTCGATACACGTATGTGATGCATCTAGCTTCTCTGCAATTTTACACCTTATGCTACGACGATTTATATCATTATTGCTTTGATTTGATCGACATCAACTTCACGCATTGTTCAACTTTGGGTGAAAAATCATCACAACGAAATTTAACGACCCAATTTTGATACTGCTGCTTTTGTTTGTGGTTTCAACGCCGTCACATAAATTTTCGTAAACTTGAAATACATTTTTACCTTTGCAAAAGTAAAAAAGAAAAATATGTTGAAAGCGCAGTTTGATTCTTCCACTTTTTAGTCGATGACAAATAAAAACTAAGCAAAAACCCATCGATACAATTTTTTTACGGAATGGCAATGGAACTGTCAACTATTAAAAAATAATTTGGGCCTGAAATTTCGAATACCTTGGTATACCTACTAGTTTAGTAAACTGAAAAATCCACAATTAATTAGTTACCATTTGATATAAAGTCACCTACTTTTACAAATATTTTCTTCATCTTTGTAATGATTCTCTCAATTAATTTCTATTTTTCAATGACCTCGGACTAATACTTAATCAATCAATCGCTCAATCTTTATCTCATCTCTGCGACCGTTTTATAATCTTCTAATTATTTTTTCTTGGCCCAAGTTGCTACACGGATACATTCAATAATAAATAACGAACAACAACACTCTGCATTTAGTTCAAATTTAAAAACCTCGGAAAATCCCAAAGACCCTAAACCTCCGATTTGCCCGCGTCAAAAAAGAATCGCGATTAACTCCTGGCGTCCCGACCTAAGTTCTGACTTCAAACGTAAGCCGGTGACAAATTAAGCGTAAGTCGAGAAATCACATTGTTGCGTATCGTGGCCCGCGTGGACCGGGAGCTCTTGATGATCTGGATCACCATGATCCGGCAATCGTGGCAGACCACCATGGCCACTCCTCGCAATCGTTCCGCGGCGAGTCGTTGCTCGGAACTCAGGACTCCTCCGCCGAAGGTGCTCGTGCTGGACAACTTCGCCGGGCTACCGCTGGCCTTGTAGCTTCTGTGAAAAAATAATCATCAACGGGTTAAAATTGACACTACCCTGGTCAATATATCTCTCAGATTCTTAGAATCTCTAAGAAAAAAAGCAAAATTTCTAATAAAACTTGTAGTTTTCAAAGACATTCTTCCTACGAAACCTTGAATCCATCAGAAAATCTGTAAATTTTCCTATCTTTCTCTGAAAATGTCTGAATTTCTCCAAGCATACCCCATAAAAATTTATAAGGTACGATTTCCAGAAAACCCTCCAGCATACAAATCTCAAAATTCTATAAAACCTAGATTCCTCCCTTTGAAAGTTTCTTGTAAAATTTCACAAAAATTTTAATTTCCTATAGAATTTTCTGACTAAGAAGTTATTCCCTGCAGGTCGAGGTCCGGGATTTAGCCTACTGACCTTTTCTCCGGCTCGGCGGGATCCTCCAGGTGTCGGCGCGAATGCGAAGGAGTATTCGAGGCGGTCGTGGGTTCGGTGACTGGAGTCGGAGTAGACGCCGGAGTCCTCAACGAGGAGTCCCGTCGCCTGGAGGCCGGGGAAGCCGGTGCAGAGCCGACTGCTCCTCCGCTCCGGAACCACGAGGTTTTGGAGCCCTCGTTCTCTGACGTCGGCGACAGCAGAAGCCCGGGTGACAACAAAACGACGGGCACGTGGGCGAAGTGCTCCGTTGGAATCCTCATCTGTGGCAAATAAATAATCCTGAGAGCTCTTCAAATAAAATTAAATAAGATTAAATTTTGGTTGTTTGAGTTTGAGAAGTTCCTTCAACCTTCGAAAATCTGAAATTGATTTTGGATTTTGGAAATTCAATCCAACCTCTTACCCACCTTCGAGTAACATTTCATGCAAACGGTGCGTTCGCAAAGCCGGCAGCGTTGGCCCCAAGGTCCTAAGATCCCGAACCTGGTTTTTAGGCACAGGAAGCAAACTCGTCTCTTCTCCACGTCCTCCTTGACGCGCCCTTCCACCGGGAGGGACTCCAATTCCGCCTTGGTGAGGACGCTCCGGATGTGGACGATCTCCTCGAGCGTCAGCGAGAGACGCTCGTCCAGCAGCATGTCCTCCAGCGACGCTTTCTGAAAAGGGAATCACTGGGTCAGTGGATTTCCAGGGTCTCCTAGGTCAGATTCATGGAAATCTTAGTACCTGTCCGCTCTCATCCTCTCCATCAGGAGCGTTGGGTGACGCTCCATCGGATCTCGACTCGCTGGCCGCTTTCGAGAGCAACCTGGCTTTGGGTTGCGGACTCAGACTGGGGCTGGGGTTCAGGCTCAGATTCGGGCTGGGGCCGCCTGGGCTCAGGTTCTGGCCCGCCGCGGCTAGGGTGTGTTGGCGGCTCTGAGGCCTGGAGTGCGGTAGAGACGTGGTGCCCCCGGAGTAGCAGGGATTTATCAGCGCAGTGCCGTGCGCCGCGTGTTTCCTGGCCGATGCTCGCCTCGACGGGCACTGAGTGGCCAAATCGTACGCTGCCATGACCCGGAAAAGAAAAAGACAATTTTAATTAAGGCACCAACGTGGTACCACCGGACGGCTTAGCGATGATTAAAATATCTCTCATTTTACTAGACTCGAATTCGTTACTCTCGCCTCCTAGAAAATTTTGTATTTTGGATAAAAATAAATTGACTTTTAAAAAAAATTTTTAAGACACTGTTGACCCGTGCCACTAAGCGTCTGATATTTTCCAACAATAGAATGATTATATAGACAATATTTTATCACCCTTTTGCCCTTCCATCCCCCACAATATTTATATATCCTCATGACCTTATACAGCTTGGATGTAAAATATACACCCAGACTACGTGAGGGATGGAAATCCTCAATTTGGGCTCATTTTCTTTTACCTCGAAATTGGACATTCTGGTCAATTTAAGACATTTGGGCAATTTTTGAATTTTAGAACTTAAAAAAAGTTACCAAATTTTCTTTGGACCGACAATTAACAATTTTAAGGAACCCAAAAATCATCAATGTACCCTAAAGCCTCTATTTGAGAGTTTCAAAGATTTCTAAAGCTACTAAATTTCATTTTTTACCTGAAGCTAGGAAATTTTTTCCTTAATTTTTCATTTAAACAATTTTTTACCTCCCAATTTCATTTTCAATAACAATTCAAAAGTTTCGAAGATACAAAAAAGTACTAGATTTTCTCTCAAACTCAATTTAAAAGCTTTGGATGTTCAGAAAGTTACTCAATCGTTACTTTCAACTCGGATTTCAAAGATTTACAGATTTCTGAAACCATTACATTTGATTTTGATCTCAATTTCGGACATTCGAGTCTTCGAAATCATTATAAAAAAAATGTAGCAGCTTTGAGTGTTTAAAAGTCATTAGTTTTCTTTCTGAGCTCTAAATAGAAACTTTCCCATTTTGAAATGTCACTAAACTTTCTTCTTATCAAAATTTAAGACTGTTCAAGGTTTTTAAAGCCTGGTAAATTTCAATTTCGAAAGTCACAGATTTTTGAAGCTACCGTATCTCCTTTCAACTGCATTTTGAGACTTTTCGAGGTTTTAGAATTACTAATTTCTCCCTAGATCCCAAATTAGAATTGTAGATGCTACCAAAAGTTACTAATTCCCTTTTCAATAAGAAAATGCGAATACTCAAATGCATTAGGCTCCTACATTCCAATTGTGTATCACAGAAGCGATGATACTCGTTCCTCGTGAGTCGCAACACCCCGGGTTTCTTCCACGGATTGGCCGAATCCTCGTCCTCGTCCTTGTGCGCGACGGACCTCTCGACGGACCTTTTGCCCCCGTCAGCCAGGCAATAGTCCTCTTTGTGCTGCCAATAATTCGCTGCCTCGTCCTCGTCCTCGAACCGCTCCCCTGCGAATTCCTCGTTGAAGTCCCCGTCATCGTCATCGTCGTCCTCATCGGCGTCTAACTGGAAAGTGACGAATTTTCGTTAATTTGCAATTTCTTCATTAGGAGCATTAGGAACAAATATTTTTGGCATAGTACTTTATAATCGAAAAAAAATTCAACGATATTCGATTATTTTTCTGGCTTTGTCGAAAATTTAAAAATATGAGGACATTTTAATTTTCAAATTATTATTTTATAATCTGGAAAGGGAATTTCAAAATTCGAAGATTTGATAATTCTCGAATTATGATTTTGCGATTTGCAAATTTGCAAATTTTAAAAAATTCGACAATTTAGAATTTGACAATTTTAAAATTGTCGAATTCTAAATTAAAATGATAATAATGGTGTCTACTATTACTGCGAAATGATGGGAAATAAAATTTAGAAAAACTTCCACCCTCAGCTTGTAACAGAAATATTTTCACTCAATATGTGTGTCTGATAGAATATTTTTTATCAAAAAGGAATGAAACTCGTAGTGGAGCAATAAATGCTTCTACGAAAATTAAAATATAAATATTTGAGTTTCAGGTTCAGAAGTAAGTGCTCATGCACGGTAGTAAAGATCGAAAATGCATGAATTTTTCTTCATACCATGTTGTAGCAATTGCTTATCCAGCAGGAAATTGCTTTTCAGGCAATTTCTATCGCTAAGTTCTCTTTTACTATGGGATAGTCTTATCTTTTATCTTTATTTCTGCCACAATGTTTAAAATATATGTGTGACACCATGACAATTCTCGAAAATTTTATGGAATTTTTTTGGGGGTGATTTAGAATAGAAACGCACTTTTAAATCGAAATCCACAGTAATAAGTTTCTTTGGTTGCCTGAGAGTCGCGTGATTGTAGACCTCCGTGGTATCCCGGTGAGTTCTCGCCGGTGGGACCTCGTAGACTTTCGAGACATCTTTACCTGAATCACGAAAAACGAGAATTAGAAACTGAATAGAATTTAAAAAAAAAAATACAATTCTTTCTTGGTGAATGTTGAAGTTCCATGAGAGCGAAATTAACCCCTTGAACGGCGCTGACGCTTTTTGGCTTTAATTTTTGTTATTTTCCTGGTCGAGAAATTCGGGTCTGAGGTAAAAAAGTTGAAATTCAAAATAAATGATCGATTATGACGAAAATAATTTTCAAAAATCACAAAATTGTCACAATTTTAGTGAAATTTTGTACCTGCCGATTTTTAAGGTGGTAGAATGCTAATTTAAAGTGAAGAACTCGAAAATACCTTATTTGGCCACATTTTGAATTTTGGTTTTGGAATTATTAAAAATTTTAAAGTCCAATCCGAAAAATACCATTTTTTTTCGTGAAAGTTTGTATTTTTGGTATTTTTGACGTCGTGGAATTTCGAAACAAAAGTTTCAAAAATTAAAAATGATTAATAAAATACGACGATTTAAAAACAACAACAACAATTACAAGAATCTGAAAATTTGAGATTTCAGATATTCTCCAATTTTGTGATTTGCAAATTATTATTTTATAATTTGGAAGTTTAAGAATTTAAATATTCGAAAATTTTTTGAATTTAAAATTATGATTTTATAATTTGAAAATTTGAGAATTTTTAATTTCCAAATTATAATTTTACATGCCTTAATTTTATAATGTTTCTAATTCCATCCTTTGAAATGTTCACTTTCGTACGTTGCATTTAAATTCTGCCACCTCAAATTTTACAAATTAAAAAAAAATGATGTCACTTTTTGAATTTCATTCTTCACGCTCAATTTCGAACGATCGCCTGCAGTTCAAGGAGGTATGGAAGAAACGAATGTGTTGTTGTATTTGAATTCTGCTATTAAAAAAAAAAAATCACATCACTCTTCAAATAAAAATTTATTTCCAATCCCAAATCATCCCCTGCCGTTCAAGGAGGTACCGAAGAAATGAATGTCCGATTAAACTAAAAAAATGAAGAGGGTGAAAATGAATCCAAAATCCAGTGAAAAAAAAAATTCGAATAGAAAAAAATCCAAAAAATCAAACATCCCACTGGCAGACGAATTTCGCACTCCTGAATTCCCTGGAAACTACAACAGCAACAATAACAACAACAACAGCAACAACATTAATAACAAAAAATCCAAAAAACCAAAACAAAGGAGCCCAATCCGCTGAGATTCGTACAATGAGAGGATGGCGATGATTACCTTCAACCTTAATTCTTCTCCTACGGAACTTACGATTCCGAGAGATGCCCTGCAGGACCACAGGGTGATTGTTCGATCGGTCCTCGGACTTGATACTCCGAAGCCGAGGCTTGGGTATCGGGACCCTGCTCTTATCACCCTCCTCACCCTCTTTGGGGTAATAATTTCCCTCCTGATGCTGCTGCTGCTGCTGGAATTTCCTTTCCTCTCCGGAGCCTCCAGGGTTCCTCCCCTGGTTGCTGGAACTCCTTCTCCTGCTACCGCCACTTTTCTTGTCCTGGTCCTGGACCAGCCACTGAGCAGCCACGTCCTGGGCCGAGTCCTGCTCCTGCTCCGGGGGCACTTCGCCTAGAACTATCCTCCGGGACTCACCACCCACGGCCAGCAACATCTTCCTCCGGGAATTAAAAGAAACCACCAACCAAGGGGTGGTTTCCCTAATCTCGGGTCTCCCTGGTTCTGCCTCGACTCTACGTCGACCCTCGACACCGAACTCTCATTTTCTCTGTATTTTGACTCTTTCCCTTTGCTATCCCTTAGATGACGTCACGAGCAGTCCATAAAAGCAAACACAAACACCCTCACGGATTATTGATCGGCTCGGAGCAGCCTACCCTCTACGTTCGCAGCGCCTTGGAAAGATACGACCCCTTCGGATTGTTTCATCCCCTAGCACCAATTCCGCGGGATTTTGAACCACGTCGAGATGAATGAAGAATCGAAGAGCGCCAATGACACGTTTCTGGATTTTTGGATTTGTGAATTTGCGAATTTGTTATTTTGCGGATTTGTGATTTTCAGAAATCGTGATTTTGAAAATTTGCCGTTTTGAGAATTTGTGATTTTGCGAATTTGTGAATTCCCGAACTTTTCTTTTTGAGAATGGAAGCCTACAGCACAGTCCAACGCGAGTTTCGTTGCTTCTGGATTCTTTTTTATCCCAGTTTTAGAATAATAAGACATTTTGAAGTTTTGACAAGTCGCGAAGTGCCCTTTTACTACTAATTTAGGAATTTCGGAGATTCTTGAACATAGAACGTGGCCACTTTAGTCTAAATTGAAAAGTTGGGGTGAAATGGAAAATTCTAAATGTTACTACATTTTGTCTTTGATTCCAGTTTAATGTTATAATTTTTCAAAATTACCAAGTTCCCTTTCGATTCCAATTTGGGAATTTGGAATTTTTAAATTAAATTAATAAGTCTCCTTTCTCATTTCGTGGCTTCAAAAATATGAAATTACTAAATAAATACTAAGTTTCACTTTGATTTCAATTTAGATATTTTACAATTTTCAACAGTTACTAAGTTTCCCTTCGATTTGAATTTATAAATTTTGAGATGTCATTAAGTTTTATTTTATCTCAATTGAGAAAGTCAAAATTTCAGTGAGTTGCTAAATTTTCCTTGAAATCGAATTCTAAAACTTCAAACGTTTCGAAAGATACAAAAATTCTTTTAGATTCCATTTTGAGAAATTTGAATGTTTACTAATTTTAATTTTTTTAAATCTGAAAATTTTAGGATTTGAATAAGATTTGGATTCGCTATAATTGGTAAATTATTTTGAGATTTGAGTTTTTCACCTCAAATTATTGAGATAATAATTGAGGTCCGAGGTCAATTGAGATATGACAATTCACAGATGTAACCGATGCTATAAATTTTTATCAAGGAAAATGGGGTCAAACTGGAGTTTCAATGCTTGCTGATAACGCATCTCCTGTAAATTTGAAGACATATCAGTTGACAGCTGTAACTCTCGCTCTCAATTTGAAGGAAACAAAATTTTCCGTAAAATTTTTAAATATAATTTTCGAAAGTCTGAGAATTTACAGCTCCTAGAGTCCATTTAATAAAGTAGACACCTGTCAACTGACAAATCCCAATTGCGATATTAAATTCAAAATCAGCACTTTAAAACATTGTAATAGGAAATTTAGATTTCATAAAAATAATAATTTTGAACATTAATTTTACAAAACCTAACAAGAATTCCTGTTTCAAAGTCTCCCTTTCGAAAATTCCCTTTTTTTTGGTAAAGGGCAATTCCCACAGTTAAGTTTGTGTTTGGGACGAAAAAGTCCTCGAGAAATGGTACATTTGGACCCAGAAGCAATAAAAAACAAAGTTCGCTTTCGTTGGACAGTGCGGAAAATGAGAGATATGGAAACTGCGAGCGATTCGATGGCATTTCCTAATTGCCCCGGGGGGCCAAATTCGATCCTTACTTCTCTCCGAAGGGACTTCTTCCAACGGGGAAATGTGCCTTCCGCTGAACGGCCGCAATGGTTTTGGCGGTTTCTTGATACTCTCCATCAGGAGTTCCCTCAGGGTGGCCTGTTTCTCCAGAGGTGCCAGTTTCCGTTCGGATGCCTGTTTTTAAATAATGTTAAAACGGAATTAATAATAATAATAATAATAATAATAATAATAATAAATTTCTTTCAAAAATTCTTTCAAAAATTCAATTTTCTTTTCAAAATTCTTTCAATCGAATTGTATTGGTGCAGAAAGCTGAAAAGTAGTGGTCTCCAGAGTGGCCTTTCAGGCGTTAATGGGTTAATCTGATTATTCAAATTTCTGATCGTGAGTCAGAACCACGACTTTTGCCGAATTTTCTCGGCTAAAAAAAAAATAATTAAACTAGCTAACTTTAACGATAAGACTTAATGTCTCGATAGGGGCGGACGAGGGCATGTGATTCATGCGTCAAAAAACACGTGTCACTATGCTCTTTGGATTGCTGCTTCATTAGATTTTTTTCATTATTACGCTAAGACGTGGTCCCCTGGTGAGAGGATTTACCTTCTTCAGAGGAGGTCGGCTCCGGATAAAGTCCAAGATGACGGCTCGGGCGTCCTTGTGCAATCGCGGCGACGGCGAGGGCGTCTTTCGCAAACGGTATCTCCGCTCGCGGATGTCGTTCATGAGGATTTCGTAGGGAGTCAGCTCGAATTCGGCTCCTTTGCCGACTCCGCGTGTGCTATTTCCACCGGCGCGTTTGGTCAGGTTGGCCTCTACCTTCTTGAGCTTCACTCCTCTCCGCAACTCGCCGATAACTTGTACCCAAAATCGAGCCTGAAATCACACGGAAATTAATAACCAGGAATTGAGAATATTTTTTTCTTTTGCAAATACAATCCAGAAAATCGAGTATTATAATTTCAAATTTTGTAAATATTATATCACTGTGTATAATATTTTTTATTATTTATTATTATTATAATATTTATAATCATAATGATGATAATCATAATGATAACCATAATAATGATGAAAATTATGGCTAATTATGGTTTTCTAATTTAAAAATTGAGAGTTCAAAAATCCGAGGTTCTTTCAATTTCCAAATGATAATTTTATAATTTGAAATTTTAAGAATTTGTAAAATCGAGAATTTAAAAAAATAATTATGAAATTCAAGACATGAAGGGCTAAATTTTTAAACCCCTAATTCAAATAAACGATGCTGTAAAAATATGATAATTTCGTTCGTTAAACTTTTAAAAGATTGAACTTTTGAAATGCAAAGCCTCCAGTTTTGGAATTATGATTATTATTATTATTAATATCAATCAATGATCGAGGGACTGATAAGAGTGTGAATGAAAAACATACTTGTATAGCTCTCCAAATCCTAATGTCAGTCTTGAAAAATTAAGAAAACAGTTATTTGTAATTAATCAATTATTTGAATCATTGATTTAATGACTAAAAATTGAAAAAACACTATTTTCAGAATATAAGTTGGGTAAAGATACACAATACGAAAGAAAGATAAAAAAAAGCAGGATTCGAATTTTTTAGGTCCAAAAATTGGACTCATTTTTCAAAATTCGATATTTCATAGTCGAATTCTGATAAAATTCAAAATTTCATTAAATTCTAAAATGAAAAACAACAAGTTGCGAAAGTAAGGAAATATCAATTTAACTTGAGAACAAGAAAAATAAAAGTATTAAATGCTATAACTATTATAAATAAAATATTCTTCATAATAACAAATTTATTAAATAATATCATTATTTTAAATTGTAACTATTGTTTCATAATTTAAAATAGCCACAAACTAATAAATCAAAACAAATTCTAGAAGATTTTAGATTATTTCGTGATTAAAATTTTAAATCTTAAGTTATTTAAATAATCGGGGACGTAAAAATCCCCAGGTATTTACCCAGTCATTGAAATCAAGCGTATCCAAATGTTGAGAGGACCGACAAGCGCTATGGTTATTCCTCGCGTTCTCCAGGATCGCGTGGTTCCTCTCGATGGCTACTTTCTCGAGGAATTGCGACAACTCTAAAGCTTCGGCAACGAGTGCCCTCAAAACGGCCCGATAATGATTATCCGCTAATTCCGATGTTCCTTGTATATGTTTTGTGCATTGCTGAAAAATGCGAAGAAAAATTAGCGATTGGTTGAAAAATTGCGAGCTTCGAAATTCTTAAAAATTATGAACTTTCAAAATTATTATTATCACCTTCAATCTGGAATGTTTAGTTCTGAAACTTTTTTCATGATCTGAATTTAGAACATAAAAATAATTTTTTGAATATAGTATTTTGGATTTCAATCCGTCAAGTGGAACTCCAATAATTTTAAAAATAATGAGTTTCGGAATAAATTTAGAAAAAATTCTAAGTTCGAACTAATAAACATTAACATAAAAATAAAAATTATAAAATGAGGATGATAATAATTTTTAAAAAGTTGGAAAATAATACAAATAATAATTAATAGAAATGACAATAATAGTAATAATAATATTATAATATCATATTAAACATAATAATAAGGATAATGATAATGTTATTATGCATTATCACTAAACTCTGAAGAAATAAAATAAAAGAATTAAATTCAAGATAGTGGTGATAATGTTGATAAATTCCAAAAAGTTAAAATTGAACATTTATAAAATTTTTTTTAAATTCAAATTTGAAGATGAGAGTGATAATGACGGCCATTGAAACGAAATTTCAAAATGCTCAAACTTTTAATATTGCACAATTTAAAACTCCCAATTTTGAAAATTTGAAAATATTGAAACCCCAAGTTACAAATCGTGAGATGAGAAAAATCATATTACCAACTTTTTTAATTTTACATTCTAATGTATTATTCCTAAAATTCTACAACTTTAAACTTCAAAATAAAAAAAACATAAAAAATTATTAATTCTGAATTAACAATAAGATAATAATTTCCATAAATTTTGCAAAATCATCAAATAAGAAAAGTCATTTTCGTGAAAAACCTCCAACTTACTTGTAGAACACTTCCCAGCGAGGAGGAGAAACTGGAGAAATTCTCATTGTACGACAGGTTGGCGTTATTCTTGGAACCAAAACCTTCCATTTCCGTATCACCGGAGTCCCGTTCGATTCCTTCATCATCCGTCTCCTGATGACGTTCTTCTCCGTCTGTTTCGGGATCGCAATTATCATTAACCATCATTATGGTGGAATCGATAATTAGGAGTTAATTTAATTCCAATTATTCATTAACTAGGAACAATCGATATTTTATTGGTCGAAATTATTGATGTTTACAAATTTCATTAATATTATTATTACCAACTTTGGAATTACTACCAATTATTGAGAATTAAAATTTTACTGATTGATAGAAATTACGAAAAATGTGATTTTTCATTAACACTGTACCGTCCGGTGGTATCACGTTAGTGCCATGCGAAAACTATCGGGCAAACGCCGGTGGCACCACGTTGGTGTCGTAGATAAAGTTTTTACACCGGCGCCAAACGAAAGAATCCCGATCAGACGTGCGGACGGCAAAGTATCGATGGATTAATTGACTTATTTATAAATTTATCGATTGAAAATTAACGGAAAAATATTTTTAAAGATAAATCAAATAGAAAAATGAAGTTCTTCAGACCAAAAAATTAGAATCGACAATTAAAAATAAATGATTTCGCGTTTATTTACTGATTATGCGCAATTAATATTTTACAGATAGGAAATGTTGATTTTTACCAATACCATCGATACTGTTATTATTATTATAATTATCATTACTAATTTTCGAATTACTATTATATTACTAATTACTGAGAAATTAAATTTTTACTAGTAGATATTCCATAATTAATTCATGTATAATTTAACGATTTATATTTTTCAATTTTTACCTTCGTTGCAATTCGTCATCGATATCACGAGAGTCTCTAAATCCGGTGACAATGATGTCTCTTCTCCTTCATCCAGACCGAAATCCAGGGCTTTGAATAATATCCATCCCAAGGAAGAAACTGCCTGTTGACGGTACAGAAAAAGTTATTAGCGACAGAAAAAAAAGTTATTATAAATTGGCATCAAATAAAATGATTTTGTGGGAAAATCTATAGTGATGATAATTTTTAGAACGTTTAAAAATCATAAAAATTTTAGAATCTTCAATTGTAACATCCAAAAATTTCAGTAATTTTTATGTTCGAAAATAAAAAATTTTTTAAAACTCAAATTAAAAATTGTAAGCTTCGATAAAATCATATTGAGTTATTGTGATTTGAACTTTTTTGCCCGATAATTAGGGATTATTGATTTTGTAATTATACAATAATTACAAATTATTGTGTTTAACTAAAACAGATTGACATAAAGTAAAATTTAAATAATGTTCGTTCCCGTATAAAGGCTATATTTGATATAAGAGCTAAAACTAATTGTAAGAACCAAATGTCTCTCACCTTCTGCTCTGGTACCTGGTTGTCTACGGAATCTACAAATGAAACATAAGAAAAATTTTATTATTAAATAATTAATTTTATTATTAAATAAAATCCCACTTTTCCGCAGTAACTTACCGTGGCAATTAAAAAGCACCGTGCCGTCCTTGTGTATCAGGATGTTCTCCAGCTCCAGCAGCTCGGGATAACGATTCCTGGGGAAGCGAGACAAGCTTTTCGCGGCCTGATAGCAGAGAGCCCAGATCTGTTCGGAGCTGAGCGGCCGGTTGAAGGATAGCAGAATGTCCTGCAGGTTCAAGCAACCATCCTCGTCGAGTTTGCAACGTGGTCTCCTCAGTCTTCTGCGTTTGAAATGTGCTTCCGACGAAGTTGCAGTCGTCGGCGACAACGGCCCTTCGCCCTCGAAGTCTTCTCCGTCGGGAGCAGCAGAAGGTGAAGGGGGAAGGGCATCGTCCTGTGGTTTGTGCGTCGATTCCATGATCGATTCGGATATTTCCTGGTATCTCCTTGAAACGCCGGTAGGGTCCTTAATTTCCAGGTGTGCTGATTTTTCCACGGAATGGGGAGATAAAGGGGTCAATGGGATTCATTTTTTATCTGAAAATGAACATGTATAAGTACAATGGTATTAATTATACAATAATATATAATTTCTACTATATTGTTTCAAAATTTTAATGTTTCAAATTTCCAATAAGAAAAAAATTGATTATTCCAAATTTCCAAAAATTAATATTAATTGTTATAAAATTTACATATATGTATGTTTATATAAAATCCACTCTGTTAAATTTGAATGTACCAAGTTTTTGATATTTCAAATTTAGAATATTCGAAATTTCTAAAAATAGTCAAGACTAAGTATCGAAGAATTAAGTTTGAAAATCCTAAATTTTCAGATAATAAAATTTTATTAATTTCAAATTCCAATAATCAAAAATCTGTAAATATTAAATTTCCAAAAATTATAAATATGAATTATATTATACAAGTAGCAGTAGCAATAATAATTATGATAATGACGATAATAATCATGATGGTAATTTTCAAAAAACGTCATAGCCTTAGGTTTAAAAGGATAAATTTGATAAAATTAAGAAATCCATAAATTTAAGAAATATTTCAATTCCAAATTCAAGATGATGATAATGCTGATGATGTTCAAAATATCTAAACAGCAAAATTATGAAAGCTTGGAAATTCCACTTTCAGGATTGTGACAATTATAATAGTGATAACAATAAATACAATAATCGTGGCTAAAGGTTAAGAGTAGCAATTGCAACAATCGCAGCATAGGTAGCGAAAATTGTAACATTCCAAAAACTTCAAAACCTCATAAGGCCCAAATTCAAAATAATGATGATAATAATGGTGATTCTGGCACAGACCATCATAATAATAATAATAATAGTAATAATAATGACAACAATATCAATACCAACAACCCTAACAGAAAAATAAAAACAATCATAACGATTATGAGGATGACGACGATACCAATAACAACAATCGCAACAATAGCAGTAACCGAGCAGCAAAAATAATCATCATCATAATAACGCAGTAGTAAATGACATAACCTCGAACGCTCGCTAACTTAGACCGTTCGGAGCGACGAGGGGAGATAACTGGGTGACGGTCGGAGGAGGACTTTGCGTAGCTGCGGATCCGACTTTTTTTTTTTACGTTTTTTCAATTGGATAATTGCTCGTCTTACCTGCATTCTTCTTCTGCTGCTTCCAGTTTTCTTGTCTTTGCGCCAAAATCTTATATTTTTCCTCTTTTTTCTTCGCCTTATTTATTTTCGGGTAATTTGGATTCCAGATTTAGGGAAGAATAACAGAATCATCGTAGGGGTTAACTTATTTCCCGATATGTGTGCATATATATATGTATAGTGTATATATCACGCATCTACATACACACATACATACGTTGACATTGCAGAGCTAGTGTGTCGCCACCTAGAGGGGGTTTTCTAAACAACGATAACACGGGCAGTTACCGACTCTCGATTTTCTGCGTTACCGACTGAAGATGAAACGACACTTTATCGATAAATGGGAAAACCTTAACGGCGGAGTATATTTCAAAAGTGTATTTATTTCAATTGACGTTTGAGGAATGGATAATGATGATGATGATGATGATGATGATGATGATAATAATAATAATAATAATAATAATAATAATAATAATAGTAATAGTAATAATAATAATAATAATAATAATAATAATCGATTACTATTTAAAAATAGTAATAATCTAAATTATTCACACAAAGGTTCAAGAGATAAAATTTATAATGGAAACATCTCAAGTGCTGACATCTACATTTGCTTTTAATTGCGAATTACTAAGGGCTCATATACGGCATATCACTCCCTCAGTCCCATACTTCAAGGGATCGCTCTCGAGTGAAAGCTAGACGATTAAATAAATTGACCCTAATAGCAAAGACTTCCTAATCGACCATCATACACACGCACGCACGCTCATACATGCGCGCCCATTATCCACATTACAGCTGAGATTTACGACGGAATTTGTTTGCTTTTGACTTTCACCAAATAATCGTTAAAACGATCGATCGCATATTTGTTGTCCGGTTCTGCGCCAGCGCAGCGCAGCGGTGAAGGCAGTACGTATTGAATTAGGAAAAATTTGGAAAAATCGGGATTAGCAAAACACAGTTTAGAAACAAAACATAGTTATAATTTCGAAAAGATTAAAATTTTAGGAATAGAAAAAAAAATTAATCAGTAGAAAACGTCAACACAATAATTGAATAAATAAAATTAAAACAGACAGACTGAAGATAGAATACATATTTATCTAAAGCTCTAATGTAATAATATAATTGTTTCATCACTTTCGTTATACGAATTGTGATTTCAATGCTATATAACAGTAACTAAATGTGCCGGTTGGATATTCATTTTCACATGAAACTTATTGAATCTTTGGAAAATACCGTTGTAAACAACTTCTTCGAACATTAATATTCTAATGATTCAAGTTCAAATTAACATAATTTTATGCACACAAGTTTTATTGAATTATTGGAAAATATCATTCAATACAACGCAGAGTAACGCATATTTATAGAAAATTTTGAAATCTGACGCAATGTGGAAAATATAATTTTTTTTCAATTTTCCGTACAGTGGTTTGAGAAACACCATTTTCCGCATTAAAGCAGTGCGAGAAATGTGAATTTTCCGCAAGGTATTACAAAAACGTCATTTTTCGCGCTACGTTGGCCGGGGGTTTTGCTTTCATTAGGGGCGACAGCATTCCTCTACGAAACGAGCCTGAGTTTATGGTGATACAGGTGTGCGTAGTTTCGCGCATGCCTTTCCCCCAAATGACGTGCTTTAGAAAGGGAAAAGAAAGGTCGTCGTTTATATGCACCTCTTTTTTATTCCTCTCCATTTTCTGCCATTTCTAATGACGACTCTAACACACACACATACACACAAATATTATTGTGAGTCTAGCGTCTAGCCTTTCCTAAAACTCCCTTGAAGAGGACAAGGATTGCAAGTTTCTTCCTATGGCAGAGATAGGTAGGGTAAACTAACCAGTGAATGACCGAATTGTTGAGTTTACGTACGTTTCACGTACAAATTAAAGACATTTATTTATAATAATGAAACAACTATTAAAATTACATGGAGAATTAATTTTTGTTTGTGTATTTATAAAAATAGTTACAGCTAATCCCCGAAGAACACAATTAACCCTTTACACTCGATGTCGAGTTTAAAGCCTTTTTTACTTCTCTCTCTCATCTACATATATTTTCTTTCTCACTCTTTCTTTGCTCTTTTTCTTCACTCTCTCTCCTTCTGTCCCTTATTTTTCGTCTGCTTCTATTTCTTTCCTTGTCTTCCCTTTTTCGCCTCTTTTATTCTCTTTTTATTAGACATTGTCCCTCCTCTCTGTCACATAATTTTTCTCTCTCTCTTTTTGCCATTTTTTCTCTATCAATCCCATTTTCTTTCATTCTTTCTTTCCCTCTCTCTCTCCTGCTCTATCCGCACTTTTTCGTTTCTCTGTCTCTTTCTGCTCTGTTTTGTCTTTTTTTCTCTTTCTCTTTCTTTCTCTCTCTGTTTCATGTTTTCTCTCTGTCTTGATCCTTTTCCCTTTTTTTCGCTCTCTCTCTCTGTTTGTGTCATTTTTTCTCTCTGCCTTTATCCTCTTCCTTTTTTTCGTTCTTTCTTTCCTTCTCTCTGTTTGTCTCATTTTTTGTGTCTGTCTTTATTCTTTTTCTTTTTCTCTCTCTTTCTGTCTCACATTTTCTCCCTCTCCCTCTTTCTCCTGCTCTTTCTCGTTTCTCTGTCTTTTTCTGCTCGTGTTTGTTTTTCTCTCTCTCTGTCTGCTCTTTTTTGTTTCTCTTTTTCTCTTTCTATTTCATATTTTTTTTCTCACTGTCTGTCTTTCTCTTTCTCTGTCTCATTTTTCTCTCTATCTGTATCCTTTTCCTTTATTTATTTCTCTCTCTCTCTCCCTCTTTCTGCTCTTTTTTGTGTCTCTTTCTCTTCCTGTTTCATATTTTTTTCTCTCTCTCGCTTTGTCCCATATTTTCTCTTTCTCTCTCTCTCTCTCTCTATCCATATTCTCTCCCTCTTTATCTCCCATACTCCCTATTATTTCTCTTCCTCCTCGTCATCCCTGCACAAAATTCCAACAAAATAAACGTACACAAACAACGTATCACACCGCGCCGCTATCTATCCCTTATGTATGCACGTAGGTACTACTGCCTCGCGATTATTATAACACACAACATAACCTGATGGTACGACCTTCTCCCTCCACCTCCACTAGTTCCGCCCCTTCCACCGTCACTACTGCCACTACTACCACCGCCGTTGCCGTCTTTCGTCGTTCCTCGAAAATGCAATTCTCGCAGGCGGCAGGCCGCAGCAGTCGACACACACGACACGACGCGGTAATAACAGTAGTAGTCCCAATCACACGTACACACATACGTCACAGAATATTGCCCTACCTTCTCACCTTTACTGTCTGTATATACATATGTAGTACATACCTATGTCTCGAGCCTCTTCGTCGAAGGTAGTAGTGCCAAAGTAAGACCTGAAAACTGAAGAAAAATCAAACACATCATCCACACAGCCATCAATATATACATCATTTTTTTTAAACATATAAATAAGTATATATACACATATACACACATGAACAGAAAAGACAAACATGTGAGTGCAACCTGTGAGTTTGTTTTTCGGTTTCCTTTCGTCAAGAGTGTCGTTTCGTTTGGTTTCGTCTCATTTCATTTCATATGGTTTCGTGTCGCTTCGTTCTAGTACCGCGGTGACTCTACGTGCACAAGCACGCTCGGGGCACGGGACTCTCTGCATCCACACCTTTATGTGAATGTGTATGTATATGCATATATATGTATATACAGCTTAAATAGGGTGCGTGTGGATCTCTAACCTATAAGTACTTACCTGTTACCAGAAATCCTTCCGTCCATGATCCATCTGTCTATCTGTCCATCTGCCATACCTGCTGTACCTACGTCAGATAAGCCACTACTCGAAGTCAAACTCGAATTTGAAAATTGGCAGGTTCCCTCCATCTTCATCCATTCCCGGTCCCAGCTCCACCCTCACCCTCACCCTTACCATACTTCTGATTAGTGTGATTCCCCGTGATTCATGAAAATTGAATTCTCCGCGAAAATTTAGAAGTGACCCGCCTCCACAAAAACGGCTTCGGAAAATGTAACCTTTTTTCTTTTGTCCCCAAAAAGTAGTATAATGATAAAAGCAATAATGATTGTAATAATAATAATAATAGTAACTACTGATTTGATATTGATACTATTACCAACAATTACCAATATATTATAATTGTAATAATAGTAGTAGTAGTAGTAGTAGTAGTAGTAGTAGTAGTAGTAGTAGTAGTAGTAGTAGTAGTAGTAGTAGTAATAATAATAATATTGACAAAAATAATTAAAATTCAAAATCGACCCATTTCATATTGATCGATAGTTCAAATTCTAATAACTATAATAGTAACAACATAAAGAATAATTATAGAAACAATAAAAATTATAATGACAATTCCAGAATATCCCATTCCATCCAAGTCAATTAATAAAACTAATTTAGCTTTAATAGTATTATAACACCAATAACAAAATGAAAACAATAACAATTTAATAACATCTTATTTTATCCCATTGGATCGATAAAATTAATTCGATATCGATACTATTAATAACAACAGTGACAAAAATGCTGATATTGATAATTCAATAACGTCCCAGTTGATTCCAGTCGATCGATAAAATTAACTTAACATCGATACTATTGATACCAGCAGCAAAAAGAAGAATAGTAATAATTCAATATCAGTTTCATTTGATCCATAAAATTAATTCAATATCGATACCATTAATAACAGCAATGAAAACGATAATGGTCATAATTCAATTTTGTCCCAGTCGATTCCATGTGATTAATAAAACCCTACTGAATTTGGATACTATTAATGACAGCGATAAATCAATTATAATAACAATTCACTTACATCTTACTCGATTCCTTTTGATCAATAAAGCTAATTTAATATCGATACTATTAATAAGAATAGCAGCAAAACCAATAATAATAGTAATGCCAATATTAATAATATCAGGTTGTCAAGGATGAAATTTGTAAAAAAAAGGCAAAGTTTGTTCATCCTTGACGACATAATAATAATAATAATAATGATAACAAGAATAATTATTAGTATTATACTAATAGTAATAATAATAATAATATTAATAACACTTTACAATTATCTGATCCCATTCCAGCAATAATTTTAATTTAATATTTATAATATTTAAAACTAGAAAAACGGTTACATAACTACTAATAATAGTTAAAGCAATTCTAATGACAACTATTATTATTATTACTGTTCAGGAATATCCAGTTCTATCCTCAGGAAGGAAGATAGGGAGTCAACAATGGTGATCTTCCAAAGATCCACGTGGGTATGAAGGTCCATAGTGCGTTGGTTCAAGAAAAAATGTCCAATATCGAAATTAACATTTTTTCAACATCAGAAGAATCATAATCATCAGAATTATCGATATCATCAGCGTTAATGGCGGATTACGTGACCTTGTACTGGAACACGTAGGAGAGACATGATACGACACAGCGGGAATCCTCGTACCCGAAACAGTGAAATCATCTCGGGGAGAAGAAATCATAATTATAACAATAATAATAACAAGAATAACAATTTTTACTACTATTATTAGTCACTATTACTAATATTAGTATTATTATTATTATTACTATTGTTGATAATTAATAATAGTAGTAGTGGTAGAAGTAGTGAAAGTTCGAATACAGTTGCAATTGCAGTCGGTTGCATAGGTGGCATATGAGGAAGTAACGATGATGTCACCTAAGAGGATGGTTAATAAGGAAATTTGTGATTAATAAGGAAGGGGAGAGTGGATTTATGCAGTTTTGTGCCGATTTGTGTATTTTCGTACAGATTTGTGCAGATTTGTGTCGATAGTAGCGGTTGAAGTGGATAGAGGGCGTCCGCAGGAATAAAGTGTAGTGAACTTGATGAGGTGAAGTGAGAAGAGAAGCGAAGAAGTGTAAAGAGGAGAAGGGAAGCGCTGGAAGGGAAGAAAATGAATGTACCGATAGTCGCTGGGGATCTCGAAGAGGAGAAGGACGGATGCAAGATGAGGTTCATCAGGGTAAGTGAAAACCGGAAAATTTGTGTATTGGCATTTGGAACGCATACTTGCTCAATAGCGCTAGAAGAGTTATCGAAAGTTCGTTGTCGCATTTACACAAGCTCGCCAACCATCCCGATCCTGAGCTAATTCCGTTCATTGCCTATCACAGCCCCTCCATGTCCTGAAATCTATTTTTATTTGATCTTCCCATCTGCGTCTTGGACTTCCCAACGGTCCCTGTCCAGTGGGTCCACCTATTGGTATGCCGTGCGTAGCTCTTGTTTCGTCCATTCGCGCTACATGTCCCGCGCCATCTTACAATTAGTCTTCGTGATTTAACGACACGAGTTATTGGAATGATGTGACTACGCTTGGCGTCGGAAACAAAAATTAATCTTTATTGCTTTCCATATTTTAGTTTCTTATTTAGTTGTGTGTGGCCTATTCATCGAAAAGCAGTTGAAACAAGAGATGTTTAGGGAACACGTTTAAGGGACTAAGTATTGATAAAAGGTTATGTAAACTTAAGGGACAAAGATGTATTAGTTCCTAAGCATTTTTTGATGCATTTGGAGTTTGTCAGAATAGAGTATTCAACAGAGCAACATATACCTTCCAAGTGCAGTGAATAAAGTCAAAGTTAGAGGATGGGGGACTATAACGCGGGATTTTAGCCCACATAATAGTTAGAAATGATATTATCTCGGATTTATATAACGATAATCTTTTTAATAATTTCAATGATTTGTTGGAGCAGTATTATCAAGAGACACGGTAGTGTCTCGAGACAAGTTCATGTATGAATTTGGCGCGAGCGCTAACGTGTATCTTTTCTCGAAGCAACTAGGTGCGGGCACATGAAAAAGAGCCAAAACATGTTGTGTATATACACAGATTCAAACTCCATACACTCAAAGGCATTCTGTCGCATCAGTGACAGCTCAAAATCGGTAAATTTGACGTAAATCTGAGAAAAAGTATCAGGAGTACATGAAACCAAAGAGCCATTTTGAAAACATTTGAAAATCGGTTAAAGTGGCGGGATCACTTTAATAAAAGCGGTAAAATAGACGAAAATTTGAGAAAAAGTATCAGGAGTACATGAAACCAAAGAGCCATTTTGCAAACATTTGAAAATCGGTTAAAGTGGCGGGATCGCTTTAAAAGCGGTAAAATAGACGAAAACATTTAACCCTTTCGTTGCTGCGGACGACTAAAGTCGCTCCGCGTGAAATGATGCCACCTTTCGTTGCTGAGGACGACTAAAGTCGCTCCGCGTGAAATGATGCCACCTTTCGTTGCTGCGGACGACTAAAGTCGCTCCGCGTGAAATGATGCCACCTTTCGTTGCTGCGGACGACTAAAGTCGCTTCGCGTGAAATGATGCCAGCTTTCGTTGCTGCGGACGACTAAAGTCGCTCCGCGTGAAATGATGCCCCCTTTCGTTGCTGCGGACGACTAAAGTCGCTCCGCGTGAAATGATGCCCCCTTTCGTTGCTGCGGACGACTAAAGTCGCTCCGCGTAAAATGATGCCCCCTTTCGTTGTTGCGGACGACTAAAGTCGCTCCGCCTAAAATGATGCCACCTTTCGTTGCTGCGGACGACTAAAGTCGCTCCGCCTAAAATGATGCCACCTTTCGTTGCTACGGACGACTAAAGTCGCTCCGCGTGAAATGATGCCACCTTTCGTTGCTGCGGACGACTAAAGTCGCTCCGCGTGAAATGATGCCACCTTTCGTTGCTGCGGACGGCTAAAGTCGCTCCGCGTCAAATGATGCCACCTTTCGGTGGTGGTGGTGGTGGAGGTGGAGGTGGTGGTGGTGGTGGAGGTGGAGGTGGTGGAGGGGGGGGGGGGGGGGAGAAGTGTTGGTGGAGGAGGCGGAAGAGTATTGGTGGTGGAGGTAGTGGTGGAGGTGGCGGAGGAGTATTGGTGGTGGAGGTGGTGGTGGAGGCGGAGGAGTGGTGGAGGAAGAGGCGTCGTGGTGGAGGAGTAGGCGGAGGAGTGGTGGTGTGGTGGAGGAGGCGGAGGAGTGGTGGAGGAGGAGGCGTGGTGGTGGAGGTGGTGGTGGAGGTGGAGTAGGCGGAGGAGTGGTGGTGGTGGTGGAGGAGGCGGAGGAGTGGTGAAGGTGGTGGTAGAGATGGAGGTGGTGGAAGAGGAGATGAAGACGAGTATACTCGTCATTGGCAGCGAATTGGTTAACAGCATTAAGAGTGTACAAATATGACACATATGACATAAATTTTTTACCACGAGTCTCACTCATGGTTATAGGCCAAGGAATTAAAGAAACGCACATTAGAACTGTGTATTAGAAAAACGAAAAAATTAGAAAAAATTAGAAAAGAATTAGAAAAAAATTAGATATAATAAAATATTATATAATAAAATCCATCAATTTAATGGTGTTAGGATTATAAATACTAAAAAATAAAGTGTAGGATATAAAAAAATACCATTAAATTTGTGAAGAAATAACATTTAACACTTAGCCGACCAATCGGGGAGATCTTCCCATTTTGAAGTAAGTCGGTGTCCGACCGATCGGGGAGATCTCCCCATTTTAACACATTGTTGACCGGGCACGAGTTAACTCGTGCTCTCGTGGGCAAACGTTGCCGACCGGCCACGAGTAAATTCGTGATGCGCTTCTTTTGCTACCAAATAGCCGGTGACATGAGGTAATTTTTTAGAAAAATTGCCGATCAACAATGTGTTGAAGTAAGTTTAAGTGACATTTGATGAAAAAAAGAGCTCAAGAAAGTATAAACAAGACATTTGTATCGTCAACAGTTGTAGATTCAGCTTTGAATCGTTGTCGTTAAAAGGTTGGTGGTTTTGAATATACAGATAACCCCCGAAGAACACACGATTAATTGCTTCAGTGTTCATTAAAACCGTGTTGTTCGAGATATTGGTTAATACTTCTAAGAAACCTCGTCTTACATAATTCAAATTATCTTTTTAATTATTTTTGAAAGAACGTGTTATCTTAAATTTTTATTAAGAAAATAAAACAAAAAATGTTTTTTTTTAAATTAAAATTATAAGGGCCAGGGGCATTATAAGGGCTAGAAAAAGTTATTTCAATACATTTCTTATAAGGAAACCATCCGAACCGGTGTGTTTATATACGTTGTGGAGCATGAAAAAATAATATTTGCAAAAAGGAGACAAATCCCCCTCAAAAAACACCTCTGGTGCAAAAAATCGAGACAAGTTCATGTATGAAAAGTAGTATCTCTAGAAAAAGCACATCTGATGCAAAAAAAAAAAACCCCAAAAATTTCAAATTTACACGAAACGTCCAAAAATAAAAAATTTGTAAATCTTCAACCAAACAATGCAGTCAAATCCGATAATAATAGACAAGTTCAAATTTTCCATTATATCCATATGAATTTTTAAAAACTTCGGCCAGATAAAGTTCTTAAATCCGATAACATTAGACAAGTTCGTTTTTTCTATTATATGATTTGTCAATTTCTTTCATAGCCTCTATATCTTGAACATGTGGCATTAAAACTTACTGAACTTGTCGGGCCCCGACCCAAACGACAAGCAACAAATATCTTACAAATTAATTTAATTTTACCGCATTATGAATTAGTAAAGATCAGATAAAATAATAATGTTATGAATAATAATACATCATACTCAAACATCTGAATTGTTCGGGGCCCGACAAGTTCAGTAAGTTTTAATGCCACATGTTCAAGATATAGAGGCTATGAAAGAAATTGACAAATCATATAATAGAAAAAACGAACTTGTCTAATGTTATCGGATTTAAGAACTTTATCTGGCCGAAGTTTTTAAAAATTCATATGGATATAATGGAAAATTTGAACTTGTCTATTATTATCGGATTTGACTGCATTGTTTGGTTGAAGATTTACAAATTTTTTATTTTTGGACGTTTCGTGTAAATTTGAAATTTTTGGGGTTTTTTTTTGCATCAGATGTGCTTTTTCTAGAGATACTACTTTTCATACATGAACTTGTCTCGATTTTTTGCACCAGAGGTGTTTTTTGAGGGTTATCATTACTGTTACAACTTTTATTTATTATTTAGATTTGTTTATATCATGTATTTTTGAATACATTACAATATATTTCTGATGTAATCATTAAAATGCATTGTAATAAAACATAACAATTGAGTGTAATCTATTAAAAATTGCCGGACATATTCCAAAGTTAGTGAAATTGGAAAATTTGAATAATCGTACAATTTTGAAATTTAATTATAAATTCAGATGTTCGAGAACTAGGTAAAAATATTTAAGTTTAAACAATGCAAAGAGCAAATAAGAAGAAATTTCAAAATACGAAAAGTTCCTCGTGGATAAATTTTTAAAAATGATTGTCAAATCTTGCAATTATATTTTTCTGTCCTTGAAATTTGGCACATCCTGCGAATTTTTTAAATTAAAAAACGATTAAATTACAATTATCGAAAAACTATGCGCAAAATTGTACAAAAAATTGCACAAAATTACAAATTACGAAATTATGCAAAACAGTAAAATTATTCTTTTTATCGGTTGCGTAATATTAAATGGAATAAAAAAGAAGCTTCTTTTCCCAGAATTCCAGAGTTTGGGCCACTCATTGTTAGCTCACTCAAAAATCTGAAAACGAAAAAGTCCCTGTAAATTCCTGGACTTGGAATTCCAGAGATTCAAGGCACTCGATTCGAATTTCATAAATCAGGAGAGAGGTAGTCTGAAAAGGCGAAGAGTAGCCTTTTAAAGAATCGTGGAAAATGTACCACTGAAGTATTGTTTTACCTACGGAAAGTTGGAGGAAGACGAAGAAGATGGATAAGAACGCGTGTGATTCCGATGAAATAAGGAAACGGAAGGCTATTGTCATTCTCATTATTATTGTTATTGCTGTTGTTGTTGTTGTTGTTGTTGCTGCTGTTTTAATACAATTAGCGAATGTCGGTCGAGCATTCTCCTTATTCTGGAATAATACACGCGTTTTGTTCTGTAAATAGCATGTTGCAACAGCATCTCCAAAATTTACGGCGCCTAATTAGTTCGTTAATTAATTAAATCTCATAAATTTGGGGGATTAATTGATGAATTAATTAATATGAATACAAAAAGCGAATACATTCGAGAAACGCGTGTTTCTTATTTGTTAACACTACGCCGTGCGGTGGCACCACGTTGGTGCCATGCGAAAGTTATCGGGCAAGCGCCGGTGGCACCACGTTGGCGTCGTACATAAAGAATTATACCGGCGCCAAACGAAAGAATCCCGATCAGACGTGCGGATAGCAAAGTGTTAATAAATTACTAGCCTTGTGTGACGAAAAAAGGCTTGGAAATTTCGAAAATAAAGTTTTAGGGAATTTTTTTTGGTTCCAAATGTGACGAGGCAACGGGAGAGTGTAAGAAACTGCATAATGAGCAGTTGCGCACCTCCTATGCGTCGCTGGGCGTAATTCTTGGCGTTTAGTCGCGAAGACTACGATGGCACGGGACATGAAGCGCGAATGGACGGAACGGGGACTACACACGGGATACCGCGTGTAGACCTCAAATTCAACTTGTAAATATCACTGAAGAGGATCAGCAACATATGATCGAAATAAACAACAACATATGTATGAGTCAATAACCAATATAAATCTAACCGAATAAAAAAATCAAGGAAAAAAGGACTTTAAATGCGTTTTTCTCGTTTTTGCACCTGGCGCAATCGAATACTCAAAAACGGCTTTATAGATTGATTAGAAATTTTAACACAATATTCAGCATACTTATGGCTACAGCATGAACCTTGACCGTGTTAAAAATTTAATTGCAACCTGTAATTTTGCCTTGTTTATGGCGCAAAAGACGTGTTATTTTTATACTTTTGCGAGAAACGCCGACATTTTGTTCACTTTTCGATGAAATTTAAAAACTGAGCTTCATGCGATAACAACGATGACACAGATTAACAATCTCTTTCGATTTTCGGTTTCGAATATCCAGGAGGGCCAAAACCACTTGCGCCAGCAGATCGAATATTTTTTGATCGGTGTAAAAGTACCTTTATAATATATAAATAAATATTTTTCAATGAAAACAATTTTTTTTCTACTGCCCCGAGACGTACCTTTTCAAGAGAACAAATATTGTCCAATTATATGCAATAGTTTGTCAACAAAAAAAATCTTGAAATTCTGCTTCTTTTTTAAAGGGTTGACATTAAAATACCCTCTTAAGGGAAACGGGATGCTGTGATAGGAATTGGACGGATTTAGTTCAGGATGGGGATGGTTGGCGAGCTTGTGTGAACGCGGCAATGAACTTTCGAGTTCCTAATGCCACGTGATTGTGAGTAAGAGTAAGTAAGAGCGCATACAATGGCAGGAATTGCCTATTTTGATATGATTTTCCCAAACGCACGGATTCGGATGGAACTATTTTTCTGGGTCAATGCAAGACCATCTTGAATCGCTCGTGTACACACACCGAGATATAAATGTAGTTAAATTAACCACATTTTTACAAACCTCGTTCCGCCTCGTTTCTAAATATTTTATTGTTCTTCATATAGAAATGTAACGCCATCCACCGAGTGCAAAACACACTAAAACAATTTCTTGTCGATGAAAAAACATTTCCTACAAGTATGAGCAAAATCGGCCCATAAATATCGAAGTTAGACTCCAATGCCGTCTATCGGAATGAAACGTAACTAAAACCCCTACTCGCCACCTCGATAACGTATGGTGTGAATATGGCGTCGATAGGTCCAGTGGTTTGTTAGCGATGATGCGGTTTAATCACGCACAAATTATTGGGTTTATTTGTAGGTAGATATTTACAAAACTAAAGAAGACTAAGGTATTCGTTGTAGTTATGAAAATTTAAATTACGCAGAAAAAGAGTCAACGCTACTTCTACCAAGCTAATTATACGCGATGAAATATCCAAATAAAAAAATATCGAATTATAATTGAAACAGATTGAATTAAACCTTGAAAATAATTCGTAATTAAAATTCTAAAAGGTGTCTTTTGTCACCCTTTGATACACAATTGTGTTTGCTCTCTCTTCATATAACAGAGAATCTGCTCTATTTCTATGGATAAGCGAAGGTGAGAATTCCAGGTGTGCGCAGCATTTGAAATACTCACCGCATTCGTCGCTGAACTGCTACAGCACGAGTCGCATACAATGGAAAGCTTATTTATATATACTGTAACGTTTCGCTCTTTTATATTTTAATTGTTCGAGTACTGACGGTACCAGTTGAAAGCTCTCGGTTTGGCCTAGTGTCACTCAGACATCTATGGCATTGTTTCATCACAGAGCTTTTATCGCTAATCACTGATCTTTTATCCCTAAACTAATGATTTACCTTAACGAAGAGTTCTACTATATACTTTTCGCGAGATATCGTTGCCACTCTTGTCGGGCGAAAGTCTAAAAAATGGAAATTTTTGAAAATATGAAAATATGTTTAGGACAAAAGTCATAACCTTATACCCATGGAACCATATCCTGCGATAAAAAAAAAATACGAATTTTCATTAACAAGGTCAGAGTTGACCTTGAAACGACCTTGAAGGTAAAGCTCAAGGTCAACGTTAAGCCGACTATCAAGTGTTCGCCATAAAACCCTATAACTTTTCTCTAGACATTTATTCCACAAAATTTTATCATTCTGACATTTCCTTGTGGGTTGATTAGAGTAATTAACAAAAAATTATGTATACGGTAAAAAAACAGGAAGACTGAGAAACCCCTAGACCCGTAACGACACCGGTACTTTTCCAATAGGAGGAAAAAGTAAAATAATGCAGCAGCACTCGACGATTACGTGCGCCGTAAGTCGAAGTTGAGACAGGTGTCGTGCAGACGGTGTTTCCGGCTTCTCTTGTTCACGCTTCAATTGTAAAACAATGACGTTCAATCGATAATCGTGTTTATCTACTCCTACGCTTTTTTTTCCATCGACGAAAAACAAAGCTTTTCAGAAAAAACTCTGCACCGGAAGACTACGAACTTGACCTCCTGCATGATTCGTCTCTTGATTCATTGTTGGAATCCGATTAGAAAATCTTCAGAGTTTGGAAATGAATTGAAGACTCTAAAACATCGGAATGAGGAACTTTTGAAATATCAAAAAAGGTCTATCGTTAAAAAAATTGGGAAGTTTGAGAAATTCCGTAATTTGTAAAATTTGCCGAAACACGAAAAAGGACGCAAAAGTTCAAAAAGTGTTTAAATCTATAAATTGATTAGGAACTCCAAAGTTGAAACCCGCGAAGAACGCAGAAGGAACGAGCGCGGACCTTGAACCTGTAGCTGTAGTAACTGTAACCAAGCGAAGCATCGCAGTTCCTCTAACACGAGATTATGATAAGCATTTCCGGCTGAAACGAACGCGGTACGCATACGCGTAACCTTCTAGAGCTCGTGCAGAACTCCTCCATCCCTCTTCGTACTCGCACAATGAAGTTTCCTAGCAGCAAAAGTGACCAAAGGCCAGCCTAAGTGCCCTAAAATCGACCGAAATCATTTTATTTCCGCTGCCAACTGGGAAAAGGATTGATCGGAATCACAGAACCTACGGAATGAGGTGAGGGAGTCCCGAGAAGTGACGAAATGAAACGAAACGTTGCGAAATGAGCCGAAACGTTATGAAATGGGCCGAAGGAGACCCGAAGGGTGACGGAATGGACCGAACAGTTACGGAATGAATCGAAGGTTATTCAGAAGATTGCGGAAACTGCCGAAACGGACCCGCGAAGCTGTGAGTTGAAACGAAAGGAAGTCGAGAGTCTGCGGAATGAAGCGGGAGAAAGTCGAGAGTAGTACAAAAGGGACCCGATACATTATGAAATGATCCGAAGAAAACCCAAAACGCTACAGAACGAAGGAGACCCGAGAAGCTACGGAATGAACCGAAACGCTACGAAATGGGCCCAAGAAAACCCGGAAGCGACGGAATAAATTGAAGGCAATCCGAGAATTGACGAAACGGACCGAACAGATACGGAATGAACCGAAGGATGCTCAAAAGACTACGAACTCAGCAAAAACGAACCCGAGAAGACACGGAAGGAACCGAAAGAATGCCGAGACACTACGGAATAAATCGAAAGGAAAACGAAGGGCTACGGAATGACTCGAAAGGCTACGAAATAGACCGAGATTAACCGAAAGGCTACGTAGTTATACGAAAGAGACCCGAGAAACTACGGAATGATACGAAATGGAGTGACAGAAACTCGAAAGGCTACGGAATTAACCGAAAACAACTGGAGAGTCTACGAAATAGAACGAAGTAACCCGAAAAGCTACGGGATGAACCGAAAGACTGCGAAATGGACCGAAGGAAATCCGGAAGGCTCCAGAATAGATCGAAGAGAATACGAAGTGGTACGGAATCTGCCGATAGGTTGTTAAACTCGTAAATGACTGCGAAATGGCTACGGAAAGGATCAGTAGAAATAGTAGAAACTGCGGAGTAAAACGAAAGGAATACGAAAGACTGCGGAATCGACTGCAGTGTTCGTAGATTGATGCAGCAGTAATAGCAGCGAAATAAATGCGAGCTGTAAACTTGTGTTGCTAATCAACATTCCACTCACGTTGAAAAAAGCGAGTTTTCCTGGACTTTCTTCGACTGGACATTAACTGCATTTCGATGCGGCTGTAATGAGCAGTTCCTTGCATACGTAGAAGAGGCGTTAGCGCTCCTATGTATTTTAAGATGGAAAAGCCGGACGGGACAATCCGTGGCTTCTGAGGAAATTGATCTTGGGTTTGGAAAAATCGTAAAAAAAATAACGACAAGAAAAGCAATAATAACAAAAATGTCAAGAACCGGATCAATAATAATAATAAGGACAACAATAACAACACCCAGGACAACCACAAGGGCAATAACAAAAACAACAACAATAATAGCGGCAAGAACAATAACAATAACAATAACAAAAACAACAACGATGGCAAGGAACAGGGCAATAATAATAAGAATAGCGATAAGGACCATGTCAACAAAAATTACCACAAGGACAATAATATAAATAACAACAAAAATAGCAAGAACCGGGTCAATAACAATAAGGACGACAATAATAACTACAACACCCGGGACAACAGGGGCAATAACGAAAACAAGAACTGTAACAGCGACAAGGACAATAACAATAACAAAAACAACAAAGGTGACAAGGAACAATAAGAATAACGATAAGGACAATAACAACAACAATGACCAGGATAACAAAAATAACAACAACAACCATAATAACGTAAATGGCTCCGTGTTTAACACTCACACACCCATGTCAGATAACTATATACGCATACTCTCTCTTGTACAGGAAAAAGAAAGAGGGAGAAAAGGACAGAAACACTTCCTTCTACAGTCTCGTCTTCCCTTCCCCGTAACTTTTTCTTCTTCTTTCACTCAAACGGGTTAGGAAAGGACGGAAAGGAAGAGAACCTGTTATGCTCCTCGTACCTTCCACGCCATCGTGGAAGCCTCCGTGTCTTCGACTCCGAGGTAGAGGTACCCTCAGTTACTGCTGCCAAGTCGAGCGAGTGCACTTCGAAGCAGTGCGGCTTTTTTTTGCATTCACGTTTCACAATTTTACTCTTTTTTTTTGCTTCATCCGATTGAATCCTGTCGAATCGAGTCATACGTCTTCGATCCAAGTGTAAAATCCCAATTGGACATCTTCGGTTTCCGGCTTCGTCCAAAGACTTCGGTTTCCGATGAACTGATCGGAGTTGAATTTCGCGATTATCGAAAAAAACGAATCGGGAAACATAGCATCGATAGAGTATCGATAAAAACCCTATTGAAGAAAAAAACGAAGATATTGAAAAATACAAAATACAAAAAATGCAATTACGCAAAACACACAAAAAATCGCACATACAAAATTTAGAAGAAAAAAAACGAAACTGATAGTGTTTCGGTAAAAAAAAATTTATCGAAGAAAAAAATACAAGCTTGAAAAATAAAATATATAAAAATTAACAAAAAGGAACGAACCAAAAAAATACGGAATCGATAGAGTATCGATAGAAAATTCATTAAAGAAAAAAGGATAAAAAACATTACAAAATATAAAGTAATAAAATACAAGAAATAATTGAAGAAAAAAATACAAAAATATTTAAAAATAGAAAACACAAAAAACACTAAAAATTTGAAAAACGGGAACGAACCAAAAATGGAGTTGATAGTGTATCAATAGAAGAACAAAAATATAAGTATAACAAAAAATTGAACGAACCCAAAAATAAACGGCGAAATCCATAATTAACTGAAATTTAAAAAAAAAAGTATTTTTCTGTAAATAAAAAAGGAATTCGAGTCG
The DNA here is from genome assembly GCA_949825005.1 of Gasteruption jaculator. Lineage (NCBI taxonomy): Eukaryota > Metazoa > Arthropoda > Insecta > Hymenoptera > Gasteruptiidae > Gasteruption > Gasteruption jaculator. Next base: position 5,955,538 of record OX463764.1, on the reverse strand, counting down.
AGTTTCCTTTGTTTTGCCCGAGGCGGTTACTGTGAATTCCCCTCGTTTCCGGTTACGAAGCCGTTTCTTCTTCTTCTTCTGCTTCTGCTTCTTCTGGGTCTTCGGCTCAGAGCGAAGCAACAGATCTCGGCTGGGAAAAGGTTCATTTGTTCTGTGCAGTGCAATTACGGTGTTCCGCTCTAGAAGCCTGCGAGGTACCTGCGAAATCACCAAAACCGGCGGCAGTCGATTTCTTCATCCGGATCATCCAGAAGATCCAAAAACCCGAAGCTCCTGATTTGAAATTCGAAACGGTGGGAAAAAGGCACCCTAGGATGCTGATCCTGCCGGATATCAAGTTGCAGGTTTCAAGTTTATATATTTATATTTTTATCAGAGGGAAAAGGGGAAGAATTGTATTTGTGAAGCCGCGTGGGTCGTATGCGCCTCACGCAATGGGGAAGCCTGAAGGGTGACGATTTCTAGCGGCCGGAATGGAAGGTTCAATTATCGAGTGGGTTGTATTCGACCCACGCGGGAAGTGCAGGAGCTTAATTGAAAGTTTTTGTTTTGTTTGTTTTGTTAAGGAATTTTTGTCACAGATATTATTATAATTATTGTTGCTACTGTTATTGCTGTTTTTACTGTTGTTGTTACTATCATTATTATTGTTAATGGTACTGTTATTATTATTATTATTATTATTATTATTATTATTATTACTTATTGTAACTTTTTTAAATCATGGCATTATTATTGTTGTTACATATTGTTATAATTTTAGGTTTTTTGTATGGTAGAAGATGTATTTATCCGCAAAAACAATAATTTATCAATTTTAATAATAATAATATCGTTAATAGGATAAATAATAGCAGTAATATTACTAAATTATAAAGAGGATATACATTAATTTTTTGAAATTTTTAAATGATTTGGGAAACGCAACAAAAATATGTTTCTCAGGAAAACTTAGAAAATTGATTTGAAAAATGGAAAATAATGAATAAACATCATTTTATTGTGGAATAAAAAAATATATTTGTGTCAGGATGTCGCATAAACTAGAAACTAATTGCTGTCCCGACCCACCATTATTTAGATTTATGGAAATTATTATTATTTTTTTTTTTTTCATAATCATTTGCAATACTATTTTTAATCTGTAGGTTGTCAACTCATGTATGGTGGAATAATAAACAAATGATTGCGCAAACAGCAGCTTATGTTGCAGTTGTAATGCGTTGAAACATTCTCCTTCCCACGATGTTATAATACCCGGCCATCGAATTAGGTAGGCCCATCCCGAATTCTCGCCGTTTTTTATTATTTTAATTGTTTTTTTTCAACTATTATCGTACAGTAGAATATTTATTTTACAATTTTCTCGAATGATATTCAGGTTTATTTTTTTTGCCACACAAATCATCGCAAAAGTTAATTGTTTTTCCGCTCGTGACGTTGCTCGTGACGTGGATGAATTACTTCACTCGGCACTTGATACCGTACTTCAGTGGCCGCTCGTTGTGCCAATTGCAGCGTTCGCCTTTCAAACCTTCGCGCATGCACCAGTTTCCTTACCACGTTGTTTCTTTTACGCTCTTCCGTTGCGCGTTCGTCACGAATGAAACTATAGCTCTGCCTTTGTGAGGCATGATTTAAAAGCAGTTTCATATTTTTTCTCTCCATTGGATTGTACGAAAAAATGAATTAATTTTTTTCCTTTTATTTTTTGATTTCATAGGGTAAAGGTAAATTAGAGAACCGTTGCTCTAAATTATTTGGCCTATAACAAAATCTTTACTTTGTAATGTTTTCGGATAAAATGAAATTTTAAATATTATTTGTACATAAATTTTGCAGTACATAAATAATATAATAATAATTATGACAATGGCAATGGCAATAATAATGACAATAACAGTGACAATATCAATGATATAAATGACAATGGTAATAACAACAACAACAACAACAACAACAATAACGATAATGATAATAATAATAATAATAATGATGATGATGATGATGACGATAACAATAACGATAACGATGACGATGACGATGACAATAACAATAACAATAACAATGTCAATGTCAATGTCAATAATACTGACAGTGACACTATTATAGTGATAGTGACAATGATAGTGCCATTAATGACGTTGGCAGTGACGCCCAATCCCTGAGTGTACTCATTTTTTACCCCCAGTGTCCCCAAAGTAGACGATCTATACTCTTTGGGGACAGTCCTCAAAGAAGGTATTTCACTTATTTAACGTTTTCAAAGAAGTCATTAAAGAAACTTATGTACATCTATATACCGAACGAGTACAAGGAAACGCACACACGAAGGCATAGCTTTCCAATTCCGATGTAATATAATAATTGCACCGACCAGGGCGTATACAGGCTACGTGCGCGTATACGCGTACATACATGTATATATTGGAAATATGGAAAATAAATAGATAAATACTACACTCGGCTGTAATTTTCCGGCGAACTGATTATGTATTATTATGGCATATTATTATGGAGAAGAGAAGGGGAGGGAAAGGAATAGAATGGAGAAAGAAAAAAGGAGTTACGTCAGGCGCTATGGAAACGCTACTACTGCGTTTGTGCAGGATGGTTCTAGAAACTAGTACACGAGCTGTAGTTTTTCCCAGCGAAGGTACACGAAGTACAAGTATTGCCAAATGGGACGTTCCCACTCCAAGACCGTTCTCCAAATCCGAGCGATTCAGTCTCAAGGACGTCTTAACCTTGGCTGATTTGGACCCAAGGATGTGTCGATCCTAAGAACGCTTCGACCCTAGGAACATTTCGACCCAAAAAGATTTCAGTCCTCGGCAATATGAGCGCACCGAGGAAGTTTCCTTGACAAGGTCGTTTCAATGTCAAGAATATTTCAACCCCTCGATCCCAAGGACATTTCAACTCTAAGGACGCTTCGACTCCAAGAAGGTTTTAGTGATTTTCATCTTGACCTTAAGGATGTTATAAACCCAGGGAGATTCCAATGCGAAGAATGTTGCAGTCCCAAGGACGTTCCAAACCTAAGAATATTGCAACTCCAAGGACGTTTCGCTTCCAAGAATCTTTCAGTCATGATTATCTTGATCCTAAGGACGTTTTGAACTCAAGTGCGTTTCATTTTCAAGAATATTTCGATCCTGAGGACGTTTCAATGTCAAGAATATTTCAATCCCAAGGAAGTTACAAATTTCAAGAATGCTTTAATTCCAAGGGCGTTTCAACTCTGAAGACGATTTTCCTCGAAGGAGGTTTCAAAGATGGCCAAGCCTTGGCAAGACCCCAAGGACTTTTCAATGTCAAGAATGTTTTAACCCCAAGGACGTTTCAATCCTCAGAACATTTTAACTGTAAGAATAACTAGACTTTAAGGATGCTTTAAACCCAAGAAGATACCAATCATGGCCGTCTTGACTCTAAGAGCGTTTCATTCCTATCCAATGGGGTTCTGAAAATGTTCGAGCCCCAAGGACATTTCAATGTCAAGAATGTTTTAATCTCAAGGTCGTAACAATTTCAAGAATTTTTTATTCCCAAAGACGTTTCGACTCAAAGGAGGTTTCAAGGATGGTCGAACCCTGGCAAGACTCCAAGGACGTCTCAATGTCAAAATCATTAAATCCCAATGACGTTTCAATCCTTAGAACATATCAACTGTAAAAATAACTCAACTCTAAGGATACATTGAACTCAAAAAGGTATCAATCATGGCCGACTTGACTCTGAGGCTGAATTGGACTAGGTTGAAACGCCCTTGGGATTAAATCGGCCACTGTTGAAACGCCCTTGGGATTAAATCGGCCACTGTTGAAACGTCCTTGGAATTGAATTGGCCAAGGTCGAAATGCCATAGAATTGAATAGACCAAGATCGAAACGCCCTTATTGGGCTTGAATTTAATAGGCGCAGATTCAAAAATTTTGTTTTTTGTTTTATTCCTCTTCCCCCTTCTCCACTACCGATTCGACCATCCGAAGCCGAGGTACGCTGGGGCAAAAACCCCGGATCGTTTCTGCCGATTTACGTAACTACGTCACGTTACCAATTACGTCTCAGCGCCGAACGCGTTACCTAACCACGGATATAGCGTTTTAGAGGAAAGAAAGTGGACTGTTGGACTGACTGACTGACTGACTGACTGAATAACTGACTCACGCATCAATTATTTGCTACATAAAAAAAGATCGGTAGAAAACGATAATAGTAGGAAGGGAAGAAGGGAAGAAGGGAAGTCGTTGTTGGTCTACAGTTTGGGGGGGATTGATTATTATTGTATGTATAATTAAGTATAATCATTAATAATCGAATACAATAGTTAACAAATAAGTAAATTTAATAATTAATAACTTGGAATTATGTAATGCTCGAGTTGCTCGATCACGAGAATGAGGTGGAAATCGTCAAAAGTGTTGAAAGATGCCACCAAGGTCGAAGGGGGCAATTGCTAGTGGCGCCACGTTGGTGTTTTGCGAAAACTAAGGGGACAAATGCCGGTGGCGCCACGTGCGAATCTGACATCAGTTTTGCATAATTTGTTCTGAATCTAGCTAAAATCACACTTTCCGCGCTATATCTGCTTTATATAAATTCTCTCTCTAAAATTTTTAAAAAGATTCTCCGTTCTCTTATTTTTTGGAAAAAAAATATATATTTTTCAGTAAAAACCATTTTCTTAAAATTTTTTTCAGAAGACCTCAATTTAAAAAAAACCCGCTATATTATCAGTTAGTTTTTAAACGCAGAAAAAAGGAAATTCTTTTTTGCTATAAACCTAACACTAATGAAACATTTCTATTTTTGATAAATTGAGGAATCACATTAGAAATCTTCCAATTCCTTTGAAAATCCCTAGAAACATTTCCAGTCCCTATAAAAATTCCCTAGAAATGATATTCAATTAAAATTCATTGAAACTAAGAAAAAATAGGTTTTTATTCGATAATCTATTTAAAAAAACCGGTTTTTTTTAAAAACCGACTATTCCACTCTGGAATCGGTTGGACGAGGTACCGGTTGGAAGATCAAGCGATGCCTTAAAAGTACCGATTTTTTTCTGCCCATGTACCAGGAGAAAATAGAGATTTTCAGTTTCTTTTTTTTCCTTATCTATTTATCTATTTATTCTTATTTGCTCCCCTGGAAAGACAATGCTGGCAAAAGCTGCTGGAAAAAAAAGGGGAAAGAGACGAGAGACGGTTGAATGAGAAGTAAAGGCATAATAGCCAAGCGAGCCAACCGACAAACTTTCCTTTCTCCTTTTTGCGAAAGTGTCGTTTTGCTAAATGCGAAGATAAAAGGCCACGCGAGCGTGGAGTCAAGTGCCACCGCTACCGTTGAAAGCGATTGACCATTTTAAACCTTTACCGTCCGGTTCCAGATTTTTCCTATTCCATTTTTTTCCATTCGCGACCTTTCCTGTTCGACGTTTTTCCGGTTTCAGATTTTTCAAGATTATTTGAAATTGCTGTAATTCGATACTTTTTTCCTATTTACGACTTTTATACTATTTAAATGTCTCTCTGTTTGATATTTTATCTGTTAGAGACATTTCCTGTTTGAAGTTTCCACCAATTAATGTTTTTTCGATGCAAGACGTTTACTATTTAACTTTTTTTTCCATTCGATATTTTTATTAATCGAGATATTTTCAATTTCAAGTTTCCTCCATTTAATATTTCTTCATTTTGATTTTGGTTCCAGCGACAATGAAATGCTGCTCCAACTGTCGTAGGTGGGAGCTAGAAAGATTGTTATCGGGAGGTAGTTTTGCGTCTTATCGAGAGAGATTGTTATAAAATCAAATTATTATAGCGAGGTCCTACTTTAATTAGCTAAATTTCTTTAAGAAGTACGAGTAAATTAGGTTTAGTTTCTTAGTCGATATTTAAATTTCCCGCTTCGTATAGATGGCGCTGAATGTTGCGTCATCGAAGGATGTAACAGGATCAACAAATCCTGAGTAGGTATATATACTTAGGGCATGTGCATCTAAAAACTCTGGAGTCATTGGCTAGGCTTGGGCGATGATCGGTCGAGTCAATGGATGACTCACGACAGAGTCGTTGTCGTCGTCCGTGACATGTACGTACGTATTTATCGGCGGTGGCGAATTCGCATGAGAAACACGTAGCAGTTAGACGAAAACGAAAACTACGATGATGAAAGACATTATTATATTATTGTCGTTACGTAAAAAGGAAAGGGACAAGAAAAGAAGACAAAAAAGCGATGAACCAAAACAAGGAATAAAAAATTGCGCGGCCTTTGTTTCGACCTCCATCGCGCTGGAATGTAAACACATCGTAACGCGTCACTCCTGAAAAAAAAGCAAAAGAAAGAAAACGAAGAATCTCATCTTTCGTGATTCTCTTGCGACGTATCTCCTACCTCCAAGGGGAGGTCGTTTGAAGGTCAAATCATACGGTATTTTGACTCCAAAATTCGATCAGTAGAAGTCTTGAGCGAAACCAATTTGGAGCGAGAGAAATTTCGAGAGGTTGAAATATCGAATGGAATATTTCTCGAGAAGACGAAATATGGAACAGGACAAATATCGAGAAGTCGAAGTATCGAAAAGAACACATATCGAAGTCGAAATATCGAATTGTACAAATTTCGAGCGGTTGAAATATCGAATCGAACAAGTTTCGATTGGAAACCATTACGAGCGAACGAATTATCGATTGGAATCAATATCGAGTGATCGAAATATCGAATGCTAAGAAATCTTGAACAAAGAAATTTTTGAGCGGTTGAAATATCGAATGGAACGAACTTCGAGCGGTAGGAATATCGAATGGAAAAAGTTTCGTTGAGAATAATTTCGAGCTATCGAAGAATCGCGTGGAATCAACATCGATTGAAACAAATTTCGATTAGCGATCACTTCGAGCGATCGAGGTATCGAATGGAACGAATTTAGATTGGTCCCAGAAATCTCGAATGGTATAGATTTGGACCGGACAAAATTTTGCTTAAAACGCTACAAAAATAATATATTAGAATTATTATACAATTATTTCGTCATGCAAACCCAAGTACATACCACGACACGGGAAGAATTGGTTAACAAGTCATGAAACCTGTGTCCTTCCTTGGCCAGACCTTAACCCAATGGTGCACATAGAGAACAAAATAAAAGGAAGTGTGGGCATTACAAAATATAGTGATAAGGCCGATCAGACGACATCGACAATAATATTTCCCCTTCATGGCTACTTTTCTCGACGAAACGAAAACCTCATACAAAATCAATGGGGTTACGACCACGGTGGAATTGTTTGAAACTTGTGTATGTTGTAGCGCGAGATCTCCAGGTTAAAAGTCTGAACAGACACGAGAACCAAAAATGGACAATTTTTCAAAATACGGAGGGTCTAAGTTCACTAATACGGACGTTTATGGAGAAAATACATAACCTCTAAGAATCGATTGTGCGCTAAAGGTTTTTTTCTCTTCAGTCAGCGACCATGGCGCCACTAGCTCTTAAAATTGGTATAATTTATAGGACTTTACAGTATAGCGTCCTCTGGTGTAATGGATTTGGCTTTCTTTTTTTTTTAGTTCGTTTTAAATCTATTAGTTAACCAGAAAGGAGATTATGGATTATTTATCAATTCAGAATATTTACGAACCCTTCGTTCAACGTAAAAAAGAATAAATAAATATCCTATTATTATGAATGATAACAGAATATATTATTATTACTTCTTTCTCTCTCTTCCCCTCTCCCCTCTGCGCTACAAGTGAGAATTAAATAAATTTGACCAGCGCATCACTTTCAACCACTTGCGCTACGATTTAACTTTCGGTTGCAGCGCCGTGCTTTACAATATAACACGCGGATAAATGACTATCGGACGTGGTACCGTCCCGGCCCTGGTCTAAAACTTTTCCTAGACTTTTCCTCCATCGGGGCAAATCTGTCCCCCCGTAACGTCAGTCTCGTGGAAATCGGCGCACCCCACCTCATGCCGGGCCACCTACGGCCTGTCTCCTACGGCTAACGGGAAGGTCGTTTGGAGGTCGACGCGCCTGCCATTTTGATTCCCAGTGACGTACACCCCACTTCGAAGTTCCCTTCTCCCTCATTGTTTCAGGGAGAAGGGAAGAGTGACGGAAAGAAACGGTTCGTGACAATTCTTTTTCCGGTAGCTTTGACTATTCGACTATTCGAGAATGAAAAAAATGGGCCTCCTTCTCCTCCTCTCCCTCCTTCGCCTCCCTCTTCATTAGTTTACTCTCGAGAGTAAAGTGGAGAGTCGAGTATCGAGTCGAAACGTAACGTATAGTTTCTCTCTCCTTTCACCGAGCGAGGCGGTGGGCATTGGGGTCCATGGTTGTTCCGCGTGCAAAGCAAAGCAAAGCGAAGCAAAGCAAAGCAGAGGCAGCCCCGGCCCCGGCCCCCTTCTTCTGTATGGACCCTGAAACTGACCGACCACCATTCAGTCACGATCGCGGTTCCAAGTATCGAACGACGTTTCTCCCGCAGCTTCCGAGGATTTATCTTCTTGTTGTTTTTTTTCTCGTTCTTTCAGTTTGATCCTTTTCTGTTTTACCACGTGGAGGTTATGTTGGTTGGTTTTACATAGAAAAATGACACAGTGACACGACGTAATCATAATAATAGTAATAATAGTAGGCAAAAAAATAATAGCAACAACAACAACAATAACAATAATAATAATAATAATAATAATAACAATAATAGTAATAATAATACTGAATACATTTGTTATTACCTAGTGGGTTAATAATATCAATAACAGCAACAATAATAACAACAGTAACAGTAACAACCACAAAAACAATAATAATAACAATAATAATAATCAGACAATAATCATAAAAATAATAAATAAATGATACGAATTATTATCAAACAACAAAAGAACTAAATTATAAATATTAGTAACAACAACGATAACAACAAATTATATAAATTTCCCCTAAGCAACGAATGAACAAATTGTACGATCGACAATAACAATAATAATTAATAGGTAAAACGGTCAATCGGTTGATCGAGTCCTTGTTCTTTTTCTTCTTGTTCGTCCGTTGCCGTTTAACTTCTCTCGGTCACATCACGGACAGCGCCATCTAACGGTCCTCCTTTACGACCGTTCGTAAATGGTCGTTGAAGTGCGTCGCGCGATGCGGCACCAGCGATTGTCCTCCCGGGCCCGTCTGTCCGACTGTTCGTCCGTCACCGTTAGGTTTTGCATTCTACAAAGAAGAGCGCGCGCGCATCCGCGCAGACGTAACTCGTAACCGGTAACTCGCGAAATGATCCGATCCGAGGCTTCCTCGGTGTCTGTTACACGCCATAAAGCCTTCCTGCTGCTGTTGCGTCTCCTTGACTCGTTACCCCGGCGTCGATTATATTCGTTACGGTATTAATCCTTTTTTTTTTCCTCCTCCGGTTCTTCCTCGTCTCCTTTTCACGGTAACGAGTTTACGTTTATGTATTATGTACGCGATACGGAAAATTTGCTTCTATAAATATATAGCACCGCAGAAATTGCGAACGGTAAAAATCTCGAACGGATCGAGTCCTGATTGGGGCGGAACTTCGAGCGGTAGAAGTCGAGAATTAATCGAATATGGATTTTGATCGATATTTCGAGTTTATCGAATATAGATTGGAATCTAATTTTAAGGGGATCGAAACCTTGAACGGTAGGAATTTCGATTGGCAGAAATTTCCAAAGTTCGAGATATCGAATTGAATCGATGTCGAGAGATCGAAATATCGAATGGAATTGACTTTCAGGGATCGAAATGGTTGGATTTTGAGGAATCGAAATATCGAATAGAATCGATTTTGAGGGATCGAAATATTATATTTAATACAATCGATCTTGAATTATCGAATTGAGTTTGGGAGATTAAAATATCGAATTGAATCAATTTTGAGGAATCGAAATATCGAATTGAATTGCTTTTAAGGGTTCGCAGTTTTGAAATGAATCGATTATGAGCTGAAATATCGGGAAAATCAGTTGTAAATTATCGAACTGATTTCGGACAAAATATCGAGTCGTATCGATTAGATTGCGAGACGGTGTGGTACCGAATTTAATCGATTTCGAGTGATCGAAATGTCGCGGAATCGTGATACTTCGATTCCTTCCGATCCAATCGCATTCGGTATTTCAATTTCTCGAAGTTGATTTGATTCGATACTGCGACATTTCGAATGCGATTGGATTGGAAGGAATCAAAGTATCATATCGAGTTGAATTGGTTTCGAGGGATCGTTATATCCAATCGAATCAAAATCTCAAGCGGTAAAAATCTCGAATGAGAAAAATTTCGAATGGTCGAAAATCTCGATTCAAACAAATTTCGAATGGAAAGAAATTTCGAAGTAACTAGAAATCTCGAATAGAAGCAATATTCGAAGGAACTAGAAATCTCGAATAGAGGCGGATTTCAAAAGAACTAGAAATCTCGAACGAACCAATTTAGAGTGGCGGAGATATCGGGCGGAAGAGAATCTCGATTGGGAAGCGATTCCCCGAGCATGAGAAGACTCGAGTTAACGTGCAGTCAACTGGTACTACTCTAGGTAGCAATTGAAATGCCAACGCGCCATTTACATGGAAAAAATGTCGCTTGGCGACTCTTTAGTGACACGCTTTCTGAGCAGCAACGGCGGAAACTGTGCCTTCCTTCCTTCATTCACTCATTCATTCATTCATTCATTCGTCCTTCTAATTATTTATTTCGATTGATTCCAATACAACTATACTATTTATTGTCTTTTCCTTCTCTTTTCGAATAACTGTTCACCAATTCCTATAGGAAGATCCCATTACAATGGCTGATATTTTATATAGAATATTTTACCATTTGGAACATGGTAAATTTTACAACACTGCACAGCAAATTCTACCTTATCGACATAGTAAATTCAAATTATCGTTTGGCTTTTATTTTTCATCGCCAAGAAATCGTTCGTTCAACCCTTTTCGGCCCAAGTGAACTGATTTCTGTTTGAAGCCAAATTCGTTGTTTCTTATCGAATATCAAAATATTTTATCGTATTTCCAGGATCAAAATGATATTGGAAACATGAAAACACAACACAATTCAAAAACCGGAAGAAATTGATTCTTTCTGCGGCCATTTTGAAATCGCCATGTTGACGAAAAAAATTTTTTTCGAGGCTGGACTTTATTCCTTGGGTATCGGGATCACTTTTCTGATAAGTTTTGAAGTGATAGAAAATTGCTTTCCCGTCGAAAAATGTCGATACCCTATAAAGAAAAAAAAAGGAATGAAAAATCAGTATTTTTTTTCAAATTTCCTTGAAAATTGGAGGTTAAATGTCATTTTTTCAAAACTTCACAGCGGCAAACGATAGAGAGACCTCGAAAACTAAAGATATGACCATTTAAATAACTAATTATTACTTTTTGAAAATGTAGCGAAGAATCAAAGTCGAAGCCAGAAATCAGTTCACTTGGGCCGAAAGGGGTTAAGGTAAATAGGTACTCTGTACCAAAACCATGAAAAACTATAAAATTATTAGCTTCGCAAAAACCTTGATGCAACAGTTTTCGATACAGGTACTTAAACTGCAGGATTCATTTTTCCAAGTGACCCGAGACTTTCTTTTCAATGCAAAAGCAAAGTTCTCTCGTATTTCTGGATTCCGCATTAGCTCTGTGCAGTATCGGTACTTTCAATCGCGCGATTGCGTCAATTAAACGTGACATTTGCGTAAACGCGTTGCGTCAATTATACATATTGTACGTGACATTTGCGTTGAGATATCATACATACCTGTACGATATGTAAGTACGTTCCATATCTCGGCGTTTGAGGGATTGGGAATCACAGTTCCACGGGTAAAGACTGTAAGTGCCAGCAGATGGCACTGTCGGTGGTACGAAACCGCGAAATTGCGGTCCACGTATCCGGTTGAAATGTCGAAACGAAGGAATTTTGAGCGGTCGCAATATTGACTGGAACTAATTTTGATTTGGAATTATTTCAAATGATTAATATATCGGGTAAAATCGATTTATACCAGTTGAAATATCGATTGGAACCAATTTCGATAGAAAGCAATTTCAAACAATCGAATTTTGGATTACCGGAAATGTACATTCGATAAAATATCGAAAGCAACCAGTTTCGAGCGATCGAAGTATCGAATGGAACCAATTTCGATTGAGAAAAATTTGAAGCAGTTGAATTATCAAATGAAACCAATTTCAATTGATGTGAGATGAATTCCGAGCATTCGAAATATCGAATAGAGCAAATTTCGTGCGGTCGAAATATCGAATAGGACAAATTTCGTGCGGTCGAAATATCGAATAGCACAAATTTCGAGTGATCGAAATATCGAATGAAAGAAATTTCGATTACGAATAATTTCGAACGATCGAGATTTCGAACGAGATCAATTCCGAGCGGGCGTGTTATATCGAATGGATCCAATTAAGTGTCCCCAGAGAGCGGTAGATGGCGTTGTCAGTGATACCCAACCGCGAAAATTTGAAATTACGACGTACTTAATTCATCAGGAAAACATCGATCGATCGTTAATTAAATTAAGCGAAGGGATCGACTCGCAGTCGATATGTGAGAGGAATGTGCATGTGTATGCGTGCAATAAGGGACAATGTTGAAGTGGGTTCAGCAGCATCATTCCCCCGTACCTTCGAGAACTCACGAAGTTGTTGATGCGATAGTCAATTGTGAGAACGATAATAACGGCGACGCGAAGGTAAATGAGATGACGGTGAAACCGTCGACGGAGGAAAAGGAGGCCCGTGTCTTGTTTTTGAATTTTCGTAACAGAAGCAACCCCGGCAGCAATGCAAAGTCCCTCGATCAAGATGGCGATTCGTGTGCGGGTAATGGTAGTCACAGACGACGGTTTGGGGTAAGATATGATTATTTAGGTTTAAGAGGTTAGGCCACTCTAGGAATTTCCAAAAATCCACTTTTTGTTTGTTTCTTAAAGAGGCACCTTGGTACTTCAAAAATCTTATTTCAAAAGATCGTGGGTGTGAGAAATTTCAAAGTACTACTCGAATTCGCAGCGACTCCTTTTATAAGCGCGGTCGGACTCGTAACTCAAACAAATTTCAACCGATTCACGTGAAATTTTAACTGTATATTTAAAATAACATTTTCTAAGGCATTAACGAGAGAAAAAACAATTTTAAAAAATTGGAATTGATGGAATCAAAAATGAGTTTAAAGTTAAGACCAAGATTAGGGTGGAAATGGAGAATTGGACTAAGATTGTGACTAACAAGGAAACCATCCGAATCCGAACTCACTGATTTTAGTAATTTTTATATATGTTCCAGAGCAAGAAAAGATAATAGACACGTATTTTTTTTATCTGCCAAAAAATGCTTTTAAGGGGTGAAAACAAGTGGCCTAAGTCGATGTTGAATAATTCCTTATTTTCCTTGGGTTTTTATTTCGGTTAGATTATATTTAATATTCTTTATTAATTATATTCTTAATAAAAGATATTAAATATAATCTGACCGAATAAAAAAAACCAAGGAAAATAAAGAATTACCAATAATATTGAAATTAAGATCATCAGGAAATTTCTTATCAAAATTCATATCAAAATTAGGATGGACTTTAAGGTCAATAATTAATATTGAAATCCGGATCGGGATTAAGATCGACATTCGGAAGTAAGATCAAGAACAAGATCGAGATGAAAATTAAGATTTAGATTAAACGGACTATGAGACTGGCTTAAAATGAGATCCATTAGGACTGGGTTGAGATGAGACTGATTAAGACCGGATTAAGATGAAGCATAATTCTAAGCGGTGCATAAGTGGCAGGGAAATAATTACAGGAGAGGAAACGTTGTCGGTTGGTTGCATCGCGAGTAATTCGTATTCCTCATTTTCTCTCTTGCATAGTTATATGGTTTTACGCTGTGCGTTATTAAAATGCAACGGGTATGTTTATATATGGGAAATAAACATTACGTTTGTTGCTACATTGGCCTCTTTACGCAGTAACGGCATGCTTATAGAGCGTGACAACGACAAGTATGGTCATTTCAAATTATACATGTATGTATGTATATATTATACATATGTATAATTATTATTATTCATGTAATTATATAGAAAAGTCTCAACTATTATATATAATTACGCGAATTCCAAAGTTTGAAGATTTATCAAATTTTCAAGAAGAAGAAAAAACTGAAATATGGAAAAATTGACTGGAATTTCGAAGATTCGAAAAAATCCAAAATTGGAATGGTTCCAGAATTTAAAAAATCGTGAAATGATGTATTTCGAGTTTTGACATTTTTGAAACATCAATTTTTTCAGTATTTTGGCACTTTTTTCAATTCTGGAACGATTCTAATTTCGACGGTTTTTTTGAATTATCGAATTTGCAGTTTTGGAACTTTTGGAGCTTGGAAATGTTCGAATCCCAGAATGAATGAATGAATTATTAATATTAATTTGTTATTAACATTTCTTTACAATGCAAATTACATCCCTAATAAAAATTAAATTTGGATTAAATAAATTAGGAAAAGACCCCCAAATTGTTTGGACTAAATTTTGGACCCGAAAATATGTATTTTTTAAAAAATAATATACCAAAAAGTAACAATGGACACAATTATAAAAAAAATTATCACAATTTTATTACTTTTTTTTATTATACAAATGTACCTCAATTATATCTAGAACATACATTTTATTCATTGAAATCAGTTGAACCGTCTCTATGTTGCAAATTACTTAATTCTGTAATTTTCATATTTTTCTTTTATCTCTACATCAATATAGTTGAATATTCAATAAATCTACAGTTTTATATTAAAATATAATCTACAGCCTTTCTAATTATATCGTTTCTCTTTGATTTGTTTTTTTAACTCTTTTTTAATTTATAAATATCCACTTATTCATTAATTAACACTATTTCTACCGCGCTAATTGTACGTAATCAAAAATTTAAAACCAAAAATACATAATTATAATTAAAAAAGATGTTCTTAATCAATACCAAATTTTTTATAGACGCCTTATCGCTCTACTAAGCAATTATGTGTCTGTAAAACAATTAATCATTGGAAATAAGTCTAAATTAAAATTCTAAAAGGCGTGTTTTGACACCTTCGGTAGAAATAATGTGAAGTTTGAGAAGAAAATTGGGATCAAGATTAGGATTGGGATTAGAATTATCAGAATTAGGGATTCACAAACAAGAGAGAAAAAGAATTGGAAAAATTGGAATTGAGGGGATGAAAGATAGCGTAAACCAGAGGGAGAAAAAAATTGGAAAAATTGCAATTGATGGTTTTGGGATTTTTTATTCATCAGTTTATTCATAGATGGCTTCTTTAATTCATTAAATAATATCTGAAATTATGAATGAAATTTTATTGTGGGAATTTACGTGACGGCTCGAACATTGTTTAAGACTCTCTTTTTCTTGCTTGCAGGGTTCAGACCCCAGAGTGGCAACGTGCCGCGGCAAGTTGCAGAACAAGCGCAGCAAACTCAACCAGGAGATAAACAAGGAGCTGCGTCTACGGGCTGGTGCAGAGAATCTTTTCAAGTAATAACAACGATAACAACAATAATATAATAATACCGATACTATTAACAACAATGGCAATTCTATTGTTGTTAATATTATTAATAATAATTCAGTAGGACAATAACCAACTTGTATTTGATCGGTGCATAATTAACGACGATTACTTTGTATGAAAAAACACGAAAATAATCGCTATTAATTATGTGCCAACCCAATACAATAGAGAACCATTAAAAATATTAGCAAATAATTAGATTTTATGTACGTCCTGAAACTCCTTGTTTTTATAAATCCAACAGTTACGTTGTAATCAGAATTCAGAGTGTGTAGCAATAATATTTTATAACTTTTTTTTTTCAGAGCCACGACAAACCGGAAACTCAAGGAAACAGTGGCGCTGGAGTTGAGTTTCGTCAACTCCAATTTGCAGCTACTCAAGGAGCAGCTGGCGGAACTCAACAGCTCGGTCGAGCTTTACCAGAATGTCGATAGGTGAGTAAGTGCGTTGAGAGGACGATAGAGTCACCATTAGAATCCTCGTCGAAAAACCTGTCGACCTTGAGGCTTATCATTTTTGTTTAGGTAGTTGATTACAAAATCGGGGGCGAGCTCTGATATTTCAATGGTTTGACTTTGTCGCGACCTTGACCTTGGGGTCAAACTCGAGGAAAAAATCATATCTAAACGTACAATTTTCCGCTCATTTAGAATCCGGAGTCGAAAGTAGAGGTTCCCATATAAAAAAAATTTAGTTGATCTTCAAATAATCTTGAAGGACACGTCCAAGGTCAAATTCAGGACAACCATTGAAATCCTAGTCTTACAAACTTTGAACGTAAATTATGATAATTGATAAATGATCAGGAAATAAAAAATATTACTATATTCACTATATTTTTTTTAGTGTGATTTAAACGTGATTTAAAATACCAACACACACACAATTCTTTGATCTGCCTTTATACCCTACTCCAGTAAAATCTACTGTACCAAAACAAGTCTATACATGGTGAGAAATGAGTAGATACTTATACAGGGTAACGGGAAACGAATTCTTCTCTTATTCATATTTATCTCGTTCTCGCCGTATCCGTTTCTGTGTTATGGGATAAAATCAAATAAACCTGCCACACGATTTATTCCGGGACGTATACCGTTGGTCTTTACGACGTCAGTTTTTCACAGATTATTTTTTCCATTATTATTATTATTATTATTGTTGTTATTGTTATTATTATTGTTTTACATTATTAGAATTTTACTAGAGATTTTTACTGAAAATCTTCAGAATTTTATTTATTTATTTACTATAGCATATAAGTACATAAAAATGACTTTTAATCGATGTTGTATGACTGTATTTGAATTGTAAAAAAAGGAACCGCGTATTTTTCAGTTAAAAGTGCTAATTTATATATTTCTTCAACGTTTTTCTTTTTTCAGCGAGGAGCAGGTAATGCCGATGATTCCCTTGGGACTGAAGGAAACGAAGGACATCGATTTCCGGGATCCCTTTAAGGTAAATATGAAGAAAAAAAAACCGAAAATGTGGCTTTTTCCCCAAAACGGTTTTTTTTTGTTTATTGCAGGCTCTATTGCATTTGCTAAAAATTTTCTGGATTTTGCAACCCTAAAATAGGATTTCAAAGATTTTCAGAGAAAAGATGAATTTCTCAGGAAAGGAAAATAGTTTTTCAGAAATGTTGAATTTCGAAAATAATTTAATATTTTCTAAGGAATAGCGCCAAATTTCAAACTTTGTGGACAAAATTAAAATTTATTAAAGAACTTTGTAATTTTGTAAGGAAAATTTCAAAAGGAATTTTATAGATTGCATTTTCTATCGGAATTGAAAATATTTTCACAGATTTTCAAAGAAAATCTTGTCAGAGATTTTCAGAGAAGCTTCCAAATTCCCAATTGCCAGTACGATTGTTAATTTTATTAAAAATATAATTCCGAGCACGTGGGGCGTCGCGATGCCACGTACCCCAATTACTCCAAGGGTGGGACCTCCGGATAACAATCTACAAAATTCGAAGTCCTCGTAGTTCCCCCTGGTGGCTTTTGACTCTCGCGTCCCTCCTTCCTGACGATATTGGCAAAGTCCAACCGATCGTCCCTGGGCCCGATTTCCAGGTACTCCCGTTTCGACCCGAACCCACGACTGATCACCTGAGACAGAGCGAACTTTGGCTTTCGTTTTCCACCTTTGCGCCTGTTCTTCAACGAAGTGGAGTTTCGCGAAAGTCACCTTGTCCCTAGATCGGGTCTCGCTACCGGCAGTTTCCTTCACGGGCGGTCTAGGTTTCGTCAGAATCCGTTCCGGTTCCACTCTCGGCATGGTGACGACCAGGTTGCCGGTCACGACGTTGCGTTTCACCGTGCTCTGGTCGACTTTGACTTCGCAAGGCAGCGTTAGCTGAAGGACCTTGTTTTTCACGGTCACTCGAACATACGTCGGTTGCACGTCCACGTCCAGGTACGACGTGTCCAAGTGCCTGTGAAGAGAGGTTTTACGTAAACGAGTTACTCAATGCAGTCACAGGAGGTGTCGGACCGTCCCCTGGTAGCTTTGGGGTTGGGCAATTCTCGAAAAAGGTCATACCAGGGATGCTGATCTCAAAATTGGGTCAAGGGAGAATTGATTATTCGCTAGTCTGGTGAAAATTACTAATTCAGAAAATTTCCGGACACCTCTAGAGGCGGTGCGAGTGTTTTTAGAGTTAGTTAGTTTATTATAGTCCGCACCTTTCAGTTTTGGGCGTGCTTCCTGTTTTTACATTCTTTTACATTACAATGTTTCATAACTTCTTCTACTATTATTCTTTTGTACTCCTTATTGTACTTCGACTCCTCTATCCTCTTCTTTCTTACTTTCTTTTCCTTTATTATTTAATTAATTGTTTCCTTTTCTATCATGCTTCCTGCTATCTTTTCTTCCGAACTCTCCCTTCCTCTTCTTATTCTCTACAGTTCTTCCTTTCTTAATCCTTCCTCCTCCATTGTTCTTTTTCTTAGCTTCGCCCACCTTCCTTCCTGTCCTGCTCCTCTCTCTCTCTTTCTTTCTCCTATGCTCCAGGCTTTTTTCATCGCTATTACTGCTTTCTTTCTCCTTTCTCTCATATGAGCCGCTCAGTGCACACATCGATTAACTCCACTTTTGAAAAATCTTAAATTTAAGTGTCATAGCACTTGGTATAGTCATAACTTTTTATATTTGAGCCGTTCAGTGCACAAATAGATTAACTCCATAAAAAATGAATTCAAGAAAAATAATAAAATAGCATATACACCTAATTCTCATTTTACACGAATTTTTTTTACACGAATTTGATTTAACACGAGTTTAAAATAAGAAAAATTTCCCTTTTTACACGAATTGTTTTGTTTTAGCACGATTTTCAATATTCTATGAATTTTTCTGGAATCTCATAGAGCAAATATTTCTTGTGTTTATATTATTTAAAATTTTTTTATATTAATGAATTTCAGATATTATTTTCTTGTTCTCAAATTATAATTTACTTTTTATATTATATTTAATGATTTAAAATGTATGAGCATGAAATAAATTAAGCGAACTCTAACAAGAATTTTTTAATATTGTTTACACCTAATTCTCTTTTTACCCGAATTTTTTGGGAACGTATCTATCGTGTAAAAAGAGAATTAGGTGTATTGCTTTTGAAAAACCTTTTTAAATAACAAATTTAAAACATGGATAAAAATGGAGTTAATCGATTTGTGCATTGAACGGCTCATATGTTTCTCTGCTCCTCCGTTTTTCTGCATTATGTATCCCAGGTTTTCTCATTTCCTTTACTTTACTTCATCTATATCCTTATTTTCCCATTTCCATTCTCTTCCTTAAGCTTTCCCTTTACACTTCTCGCACACCTAAACTTTTGTCTTCTCTAGGCTCAGCGCCATTCCTTTTTTCTCTAGGTATCTCTCGAACTTATTCATCAATGCTCTTCAGTTCTTCTTCCTTGTCTGTTATTCGCACACATTCGCAGCCGGCAAATTTTTTCCGTTTCTAATACCGAGTACCAGCAAAATAATGAAATTCTAAAACTAGTTTGCCGCAAACTTGTATCGTTAAAGCAAGGATGAAAATGATAGAATTTGTTTTTAAATTCCAGCCGCGGCGCGCCGGCTAACAATTAGTAAACCAACTAAGCAGGACGTGAATTCACATCAGCGGCAATCGGGAATAGAATTTAAAATGACGTGAATTCACGTCAGCGGTCGTGAATGTGTTAACACTATATCGTCTGCGTACATCAGTGACCATGCTTTCATTTTTCCTATGACTACTCCACCATCCTGTCCCTTTTTCAGTTCTTCCTCCAGGTCCGACAAATATATGTTAAACAACATCGGGCTCATTGGACAACCCTGTTCGACGCCTCTCGTTGTCCAGAATTCACTTGTCAACTCCTTTCCTATTTTTACGCTGTTCTTTATTTTTGTATATGTCTCCATTATTCTTCTTCTTCTTAATCTTCTGCTTACTCCAAATTCTTCCATCCTTTTCTCCAGTGCCTTCCTTTCCACTCTGACAAACGCAGCTTTCAAGTCAGCAAAGTAGGGATAGGTTTTGTCCCCTTTTTGTCCAAGTTTCTTGTCCACTAGGTGATTTAAGACAAACACTGCATCTGTAACTCCTCTTTCTCTTCTAAAGCCTAAGTTCCATAAAAGCTATAAGTGTTTTCAGAAAAATTGTTTCAGTAACTTTTTGAAGTTTTGGTAAATGTAAACATCTAACATTTCAGAAAGTTTTTATGAATTTCTCGAAAACTTCTCAACAATTTTTTAGAAATTTTTACAGGAACTGTAATTGTTCCCGAAATGTTCAAACAAATTGTTCCAAAAAATGTTTGAAATTTTTTGAAATATTAGTGAATATTTTAATTTTTAGAAGGTTTTAATGAACTTTCCAGAAAAATTCTCAATTATTTTAAAATCTCCGTAAAAAGTATAAATGTTATCAGAAAAAATGTTTCAAAGAAAATTCCTAAAATTTTTCTTTAGTAATGCCTGGTAAAATTTACTCTACAGCATAGTAACAATAAATCCTCTTACTTATAGACGGAGACTTCCAAGAGGACGTTCTCACGGTCATCCTCGTCATTTAAAACGAACGGGACCCTAGCTTGGTTCACGTTATACGGTTTTCCCTCTTTGCTGAATAACTTGAGGCTATAATTTTTGGCCTTTTCGGGGCAATCGGTGTTTTTCGACCTCGACTTTTCCTCCTCGATTTTCAACAATTTCTGAGAAATGGCTATTCGATCCTCGGGTGTATGGAGACTGCTGGAATTCCAGAACGAGTCCTCACCTTCATCCTAGAATAATCGATCAATGGCAATCAGAAAAGGACCCGGGGCAAAATTAAAGAATTTTTCTGGACCTCCTTAGAATATATGCACTTTTCCCCCAAACGGTCGAATCAATGGACTTTGACCCTCCGTATTTAAAAAACCGCCGATTTTTTATCATCGGGGCCATTGAGAGTTTTGATGGGGACCGCACAGACTACAACTGACTCAAACTTTAAACAATTTCATCTTGGTCCAAGACTCATTAACGGTCCCCGAAGTTCCTTGGATTTCATTCCTTGTTTTCCTTTTGGGAAAATTTGGAAAAAAATATTTTCTTTTGTTTTCCTGTTCCCCTACCCCTTGTATTTCTTCTAGAGTCAATTTCTCCCGACTCTCGATTTTCTGTTTCTCACGAAACTGTCGGTACCTCCGGTACCCGCGAGTGACTTCGTCGCTAGCCTGGGAGTACACCTGCAGGGCCTTGATCCTCTCGGATCTCTCGATTTCCTTCATGTCCAACTCCTTCAGCTGGGGAAGCGTAGCCACGACGAACTCTCGGTAGTTCTCGTAATCGCAGCAGGGGTTCCCGGTTAGAATCAGTTGCTCCAAGCTCTCGTTACACCTTGCAAAAGAAGAAAATAAGGAAACCTTGTAGGGTTTTGAGGTGGTTATTCGATGGCGACCTTAACGGTGACCTTGGGGTTAACTTTAGGAATCATTTCAAGGTCAGCTTGATTTTTATAAATGGGAATTCCTATTTTTTACCGTCGTGGAGCGTATACGCACCACGTTATCCCTTTACCTCAACTTCCGGACGTCCCTTATGTCACCGATGAAATTAACCGTCAGGTCCAACTTCTTCAGACTCTCCAGCCCCTCGAGGTTCTCAATGACCTCGATGTTGTTCAGAGCCAGGTTCAGGTACTCCAGGTTCTTCAATCGGCTCAGATTCTCGATCCTCGCTATCAAATTATTCTGCAGCAGCAGGATCTTCAGGTCCTTGCAGACCCGATCCAGGAGCTCGATCTTCTCTATGTGCTCCTGATGCAAAGCGATTTCCTCCAGGGTCGAGATCTCGCCCTCGTTGTGCTCCGACCGTTTCCTGATCAGGTCCAGCGTGATTCGCACCATCTCGTCCAATCGTAACTCCGATTCTTCTTTTTGCTTTATTCGGTACCCACGGGAGGTTCGAAAAATACCGTCAAGGAATCGTTGTTTGTCGCTCAGGGTAACGCAGGAGCTATCGATTGGCAAGCTTTGGTAACCATAGCTACGATATCTTGGTGAAAATAATTATGAGATACTTCCATAAGAATTGTTAATGTTTTTCGATATTTTTAGGGATCCTAGGGAGAAGTTTGGATTTTGGAGAGCCGAAATTTTGGAAAGGTTTAGGATTTTTGGGTTTTTGTGGGAGATTTGGTTAGATATTTCCGAGACTTGGAGTTTTAGTATAATGACATTGCAGTTTTTTGTTTTTTTTTTAGAATTGAGGTTTTGAAAGTTTTTGATATTTCCAAGAGATAATTGGAAACAAAAATTTCATTTAACACGTTGACTGCCGCGTCACCCATATTCGAGTGCCAGCAAAGTTTCTGATCGGGCCGCGTCACCCGTATTCGGGTGACGCTTATTTGACGACTTGCGAAGGATCGTCGTAGGTATTTGAAAAGGTATTCCACAGGAAGTAAAAAACTATTGAATTGGTGTGGGCACTCGTGGCCTGAAGGAGATTTCAATGGAAATACACGTGGCAGTCAACGTGTTAACAGGAAAATAAAAATAAAAAAGTTAATAAACTTTTTGTTTTTTGGATTTTTGCAGGATTTCATCTTGGAGCATTACAGCGAGGATGGCGACAATTACGAAGAAGCCATCGCCGATCTCATGGAGACTCGACAAGTGAGTATCAAAAAATGTCCTACCAGTTATCTAGGTTCAGGTTCGATTCCCATAGAAAAGTTTCATGAGAAAAAAAAGTTTCATAAGTTCAATAAGAAACTGAAATTCCTGCCTGAAATTTAATTGCTAATTTACTAACTTGCTAACCCGTTAATTTCCTAACTCGCTAATTTGCTAACTTGCTAATTTCCTTATTTGCTAACCCACTAACTCGCTAATTTGCTAACTCGGTAATTGGCCAACTTGCTAATTTACTAACTCGCTAATTTGCTAACTTGCTTATTCGCTTATTTGCTAACTTGCTAAGAGGCTTTCTCGATAACTTGCTAATATGCTAATTTGCTACTGGAACAAGATTCTCGCAAGAATCTCTAAAAAAAGTCTCTCAAAAACATCTCCACCCGAGTTACGTTATTTTTTACCCCCGTGACGCTAAATTTCAATTTACAGGCGACGAGAACTCCAACGAGAGACTCTGCAGGGATCGCCTTGCTCCTGCGCTACTACAACCAGCTGTACTTCATCGAGAGACGCTTCTTTCCTCCGGACAGAAGCCTGGGCATCTACTTCGAGTGGTTCGACTCCCTCACGGGGGTTCCCAGCTGCCAGAGAACGGTGGCTTTCGAGAAAGCTTCGATCCTCTTCAACGCCGGCGCCCTCTACACCCAAGTAGCCGCCAAACAGGACAGACACACCGCGCGGGGGCTCGACCAGGCGGTGGACGCCTTCTTACGGGCCGCCGGTACCTTCCGGTACATCCACGAGAACTTCACCAACGCCCCCAGCATGGACCTGGGCCCGGATATGTTGGAGATGCTGGTCCAGCTGATGCTGGTAAAAGAATTTTTGAAATTGATCATTTGGTCTTTCATTTTCTCGAGGAGAAGCCAAAGCTCATTCTTGAAACCCTTGTTTCTTTTTTTCTAGGCCCAGGCGAGGGAGTGTCTCTTCGAGAAACTGGATTTGCAGTCGAGGGATGGCAGGAGCATCGACGTGTGCCTGGACCTCTCGCAGGAAGCTGCACAGGTCCGTGGGAATCCACAAAATAATGTCCTTTTTCGGATCCCCCGAGGTTCGGAAGTCTAACGATATTTTCAATGGGCTTGCAGGTGGCAGCTGTTTACAACGAAGTCCATGGCTTGATCTCCAGGGAACCGGTTCGCGACTATGTGCCGGAGACGTGGATTTCATTGGTGCTGGTGAAACGGGAGCACCACTTGGCGCTGGCGCACAAGCATTGCGCCGCGGGCCTGCTCGAGCGTCCCATCGGCGAGTTTCGCATGGAGACGAAGCTGACGCTGGAGCATATCCAGAAGAGCGACGGCAAGACGCAATTGGACGTCTTCGTTCCTCGCGATGACAACGAGCGGAAGATGCTCGGTAAGGATTCGCATCAATTAGTCCTAATTGGGATAAGTCCTAATATTCCCCTTTGTCTCCATAATAATTGATGAAAAATAATAAAGAAAGCACGAGAATATTACATTCTCTTGAAGAAAGCTGAACCCGGAACTCTTCTTTGTTGTATGACGTTCAAATTAAGAAAAAAAAAAAGTAAAGAACGCTGGAGCTTCCAGTTCCCTTCCATTTTCTTATCCTCCGGTGTCCTCTGCTTCCAGGAAAGGCGCATTTACGGGAAGCACTGGTCCTTCACGAAGAGAGCCAGAGGCTGCAGAGGATGTGCCGTGAACTGAAAAACAAACAAGCGTTGGTGAAGGTCCTGAGGAAATCGCACGACGCCACCCTGGACGTCTACAATCGTACCGGCGACGAGGACGATTTCCGGGAGCTCTTAGACCCCCCGCATATCATTCGTAATTATCAATATTTTTGTCGAATGTTACTAAGGTACCCATAAATCCTCAATCTTTATCCTTTATTACCCTTACGAGAAAAGATTGACGACTTATGGGTACGCTATGTGAAGTAACATGAGAAATTTCGACCAACAACAAACCGATTGTTCCTTCCAGCGTCGACGAAGTTTCAGTTGAGTCTGA
Organism: Gasteruption jaculator; assembly: GCA_949825005.1. NCBI lineage: Eukaryota > Metazoa > Arthropoda > Insecta > Hymenoptera > Gasteruptiidae > Gasteruption > Gasteruption jaculator. The sequence goes on along the minus strand of OX463764.1, from coordinate 5,930,724 downwards.
CGCATCCAGATTTCGGACAGCACGGGGTGGAGGACCTCTTCAGGTCCCTAGGTCCGGTCGCTATCTTCTCGGCGAAGAGACACTGGACGGCCCCTCGCCTCATCCAGCTTCAACGTGGACCCGATGGCGAGGGATTCGGCTTTAGCGTGAGAGGGGACGCTCCGGTTATCGTTGCAGCAGTCGAACACAATTCTCTGGCCGATGTGAGTTCCGAGGACCTGTAACGAATAGATGAGCCGTTTAGTTAAATTGTCAATCAATTTATTAATTTAATTTATTAATTCTTTTTCTTGTTTAATGGAAGGGGGTATAATTACTTTCAGTAATTTAATTAACCCTTTTCACTCAGCTGTCTCGTCTCGGGGAACATTCTTCATTCTTGGATTTACTCGTTCATATATTGTACCACCTATCAATTGATTCATTGATTTATTGTGTAATTGATCTATTCATTCTTTTAATCACTAATTGATTGACTGACCGACGTATTCATTCATTCATTCATTTATTGATTTATTTATTTACTTATTTACTCACCCATCCATTTTCTAAATAGTTAATTGATTAACTGATTGGTTCATGAATTTGTTCATCCATTCCTTCACCAAATCATTCATTCATTCATTCATTCATTCATTCATTCATTCATTCATTCGTCACTCACTCACTCATTCACTCGCTCGCTCGCTCGCTCACTCACTCACTCACTCACTTACTCACTCACTCACTCACTCACTCACTCAATCAATCAATCAATCAATCATTCATTCATTCATTCATTCATTCATTCCTTCCTAAATCAGAAATTTAACCAACCCCCGTAAACTTATAAATTAATAAACCAACTAATAATCACCAATTGGTTTCCAGCTGGGCGGAATGAAGGAGGGAGACTTCATAGTCAGCATCGGGGACAAGGACGTGAAATGCGCATCGCACGAGCAGGTCGTGCGCTTGATCAAGCAATGCGGGGACTCCATCAGCCTCAAATTAGTCACACCTATGGACAGGAATTATTTGAAGGTGCGTTAAGGGATGAAATTACCACCCTTTCCCCCTTGAAAAATTTCTCAAAAAATCTCTACTGTCCATTTCTAGAAACCAAATAAAGCCAACAGTCACCAGGACAAGGGCAGCGTCTCGGCTAGCAGCTCCTCCGGGGTTTCTTCGGGACAACCGAGTCCCGCGGGATCCGTCACCACCGCGCACGTGGCGAGGCGACTACCCTGGAACCCCTTCAAGAAATCCGTCCTGAACGGCCAGCGGGATTTGACCTTCGACAATGTCATCCTGAGATGATCCTCGAACTGCATTTTCCACCCGAACGCGTTTCGGAAATTCCTGGCGCAGTTTTATCACGCGTACATTTTGAATTTCCTTTTTCTTTGCCCCCAAATCGAAATGCGGGTCCGGCTGGAAACTGAATCGCGTTTTTGGAATTTGTCAAATTTCTAATTTTTTTTTAAAGGATTTTCCGGAAATTTGGTGCCGTTTTTCTTTTTTTTTTTTTCTTCCACGTTTGTTAATCGAAGAGCCATTAATTAATTAATTAGTTGATCGATTACTTAATTCAGTAACTTTATTCTATTTTATTTTATTTATTAGAGAAATTAGCGGTAGGTTCCAAAGAGACAAAAAAAAAACGAAAATTGTAGATCGCGAAGCTTCGTTTCCAAAAATTTAATTCAGAAAAAAGTCTTTCTTTCCTTTCTTTCGTGGAGGAGGCAGAAAAATCTCGAATTCTCAGGGGAAGCAAGGAAAATTCGCGGATCCGTCCAAAACGAACAAATAAAATACATGGCATTCCGTCACAAAAGTATTGGTTTCTTTTTAATATTATAATAATAAATTACCTTGTTTTTCCTGAGCGTCCCACGAATTTTAGTTGTTATGGAATATTTGCATAAGAGGCGAGGTAACGAGTTTGTGTGTGTCTGTGTCTGTGTGTGTTTGTGTATAAATGCAACGTGTGAAAATGGTACGAAAAAAATATCAAATGTAACATATTGACTCGAATAAATAATCTCTATTGATTCTTCTTTATTATTATTATATTATTGTTATGATGATTATTATTATTGTCATCACTAACCCCTACCACCGCTATCACCATTATTATCGCTATCATTTTATTCGTTGTGAGTATTATTGTTGCTGTCACTGCTGCTGCTATCATTATTACGATTTTTATTGTTACTATTGCTGTTACTGTTGTTGTCAGAATTGTTGCTGCTATGTTGTACCGAATTATTTCCACTCCCGAATGCGTTATTATTGGTGTTCTCGTTGTTACCATTATTATTGCTGTTTTACTTGTTGTCGTTATTGTTATCGTTGTTGCTATCATTTTTACAACCCTTGATGTCACGATTATCGTTTATGTCATTGTTGTTGTCCTCCTTCTTATCACTGTTGCTACTATCAAAGTTATTATTTTTCTACTCGTTGTGAACGTTGCTATTGCAATACTTGTTATTGTTGTTGCTGCAGTTATAATTGTTACAACTGTTGCTGTTGATATTATTGTTTTTGTTTTCTTCCTATTGATTTCATTCCAATTACAGTTCTTGTTGTGGCTGCTGCTATTATTATTTTTGTTGTTCCAGTTATCGTTGCTTTTATTGTTATTGTTGTTGCTGTTATTATTGTTGTTTTTTCAATTATAATTGTAGATGCCATTGCTTGTATTGCTATTTTACTTCTTCATGCTATTTCTGTTATGATTATTATTATTATTATTATTATTGCTATTGTTGTTGTTCCAATTATAGTTATTGCTGCCGTTGTTTATATTATTATTGTAATTCTCGGTTTTACTGTTGGTATTGTTATTGTTATTATTATTACTATTACCATTTACTATACTTAAAATCTATGTGTGCATCTAATTAAGTAAAAAAAAGCCAAAAATACTATTTTCTATGGTTGAAAAAGTTGATATAAAAATTCTAAGCTAAGAATTCTGGAATAATAAAATAAATATTATTAATAACAATAATAATAATAATAATAAATGTATATTAGGTGCTTATGTATTAATGCACACACATACATAACCATGCATCTATGTCATGTATGCAGGTATATATGCATGTATGCATGCATGTATGTATGTATGTATGTATGTATGTATGTATGTATGTATGTATGTATGTATATGTATATGTATATAGATAAAAGGCAGGATGTTCCTTACTCGCTCACTTTCTTTCTTCATTCCTATCCAAGTACGACGAAATCGGGAGTTTTAAGGTCAGCCGGAGAAAGTCGAGTGAGTTATCCTCCTCGTCAGGAGACTCGCATAGCGGCGGGCGACTCCACTCCACACCAAACGCACGCTGGAAATTTCAGCTCTCCTCTTACACGTGTCCCCGCTTCCACACAGTCAGACAGTCCTAGTCCGTAGCCGATTGTGAGAGCGACGAGCGCCGTCGAGAACACCATCCGTCCGTCTGTCTGTCCGCTCGGTCGCTCTTGCGCTACACCTCCTCGGTACTTCGTTGTTATTGTCATCGTCGTTGGCCCTCCGCGAACCATCATGCGCATTTGACAGTCGCGCGCTCCGTCCCTTGCTCCGCCTTACTTCTCGCAACTGTTGCGCTGGCGATTATGTCGAGGGGGTGTTCTTCGGGGTGAAGTGTCGCCGATTGCAACTGCTGAAGGTTACCCTTATTGCTATTATTATTATTGTTATCATAACTGTTCCTGCAATTGCTGACCAACCTCAACCTCAACTTCAACTTCAACTTCTGTACCCGTAAGTAATAACCAATTACTAATTACCAAATATTAACTATTTTTTTTTTATTTTTCATCTATTTGTATACTGTACTAGTTGATCGCGATGAAGATGGTCCCGACCGTAGCGCCCCCTAACGAAAGTCACGGCATACTAAAATAATTGCCCCTTGACCGACAAATATTTTCTCCAAGTATGTGCAAAATTGGCCCATAAATATCGAAGTTAGACTCCAGCGCCACCTATCGAAATGAAACATAACTAAAAACCTTACTCGACACCTCGATAAAATATGGTGTGAACGTAGCCTCGATAGGTCGGCTGGCTTGTTAGTGATGACGCGGTTTACTCGCGCACGATTTTTTATTTCATGTCACGGGAACCAAAGCATAGCGGAATGATCTGGTAGCGAATAGGGGTTGCTACGTAAGCCAGCACAGAACTGCTCTTGTGGGTACGGTAGCCAGCTAACGGCTGTAAGTGGACCAGGTGTCCGCAGACGTTACCAAAAAATATTGTGACGGATAGTATATATATTTCCAATATATTGTCAACATATAGGGTGTTCCAGCTAACTTGACCACCTTGAATATATCTACCAACACTAAGCGAGATATTCAAGGTGGTCACGTTAGCTGGAACACCCTGTATATAGAGTGATGCTCACCATATCAAATTTTCATGACGTATTAAAATATATGTTTATTGTGTGACTATCATTGTCATTATCATTATCATTATCATTGTCATTGTCAATGTCATTGTCATTGTCATTCTCATTATCACTATCAATATCACTATCATTATCATTATCATTATCATTACTGTTGTTAACCTTATTATCACAAACGTTCAATTATGATAGAGAAACTATAAATTCCACAAGAAAATATGTATGGTATGTTAACACGTTAACGTCGGTCAACGACGTGGCAGTTTCAATTTCGTGATGACAAATGCAATAGCGTATACCATTGAGACCCACGCGGCGTGAATACAGAGTTGCGTAAATTTGACGTGCCGCTTAACGTGTTAATCTACCATATATTGAAGTCGTATATCAAACTATATCGAAATATTTATGGCAACTGAAAAAATGTAGTATACTATTTTACCATAAGCATAGTGGAACATATAAAAAGTTTGTTAGACGTAAACGTTTTCGCAACGATAATTCGTTGTAACTTTTATTATAACATAGTTGGATTTGGTATAAACTATGTTGCTAACTTTGAACTATGCGTGCTTAACTTTGCTCGCCGTCAATTATTCCATTTAAAATTGTTTTCTTATTACATTAATAATGTATAATAAAGTATGTAGAGTAATATATATTTATATAATTTATATTATACAGGTTGGGGCATTTAAAGTGTTACAGAGCAAATAGCAAAACCTTAGCACACCATGTAACATTTTAAATGCCCCACCCTGTATACTATAATATAAATTTGTCATATAATTACTTCTTACTGTTCTTAACTATATTTATATTATAACATATTACTATTATTATTGTTATTCTTGTTGTTGTTATTATAATTAATTCTCAAATCCAAGAGCAGCTTTTGTATATTGATAATAAGCAAGCTTCTGCCCCGTTATCCTCATTTCTGTAGGAATTTCTAAGGAAATTAATAATAATGATAATCACCAACGTCATCGTCATTATCGTTGTCATCATTATTCTTATCATTGCTGGGTTTCGTTAAGAGTTATTCGAGACGATCGCTATTGATTGCGCAACTGATTCTATGGGGGGACAACTACTCACTCGTTTGTTCCTTTAAGACTTCAAGTGAAAGTTGTTCCATGCAACTATATGCGTGTATATATTTATATAAATATACATGTATAGGGTTTTGCTAGTGTTATAAAATATATATATATACATGGCAAAACGGGTCTTTCGCGCCTAAACTCGATTTCGTATTATTTTGGATATTTAAAAAAATATGATGTTTTAAGTACCCATCGCGAAATTATTTTGAAATTTTTTTAAATATCCAAAACAATACAAAATCGAGCTTGGGCACGAAAGACCCGTTTTGCCAGCTACGTTAGTAATAAATATACATTTAATTAAGTTACTTCTACACTTTTTTGTAAAATGTCTTATAAAAAAAAATTATGTTATTTGGAAAAAAGGAAGTTGATACTCGCCTGCAGCTATAAAATAATAATAATTGATAATATTGAAATTTAAATAAACTAATAATAAATAATAGTCGAGAATTAAATTTTCGAGTCCGTTTAACTTTTATCCGAAACTTTTACCGTTACGAATAATTATAATGACTTTAATTGAGATAATAATGATAGTAACGATAATAGTAAAAAATTCTGGTTTAAATTTACTTATTATACTTTTGTTATAATAAACAAAATACGAGAAGTAAAAGGTATAGTTGAATTGGAAGAATTAATTCATAAAATTGGAGAAAGTAATTTTGCCTTATCCAAATATGATTGATTTATTCGATTTATGCATTCGCCTTATCCACTTTCTTCGTGGCTTTCGATTGACCTTGCATGTCGTCACGAACGAAATTACAGCAAAAACACCCGTAAAATTCGAAATTGCTACTTTTTTAATCTTAATTTAAAATATAATATTTTATCTTGCATCTTTGAATGGAACGGTTTTTCAACAAAACGTTTCATTCAGAACTTTCATGATCGCTTATTCTTGAATGTTTTCCGCACGTGACGTTGCATGAAACGCATGCGTCGTTTCGCTTTCCTTGAAGCTTCCGTTACGCGCTTCCGTTGCACATTATTTGTTATTTATATAATATCCGAACTTTGTATAAAAATTGAAAGAATCAAATAATCGTTATTATGAAATAAAGCAAAAACAAGTTTTGTTATAAAATATTATTTATAACTACACATTTCGATAGTATTTCAGACGCTGTGACATTCACTGGCTCAGTTTTACCTGAATTGTCATTTATTATCATATCAAGTTTTCTTGATTTAAATAATATTAACTTTTTCATAAGCTTTTTCAACAACAAACAAATCCTTTCTAACATATACGTTATTTGTACGTTGGTTTCTTTTACATTACATTACATTAAACTGATGTTACGTAAATATAACTTAAAAATATACATCTCAAAAACGTAACAAGAACGTAACGACGTTACCTCACATTGTTGGGAAACTGTTAGTCGCACGTGAATTTTCTTGTGACTACCATATTATGTCGCGTGTGATTTTCAATTTCAAAAAATTAACGTAATCTTCATGTAACTGTTCACTGGGATGGTATCAGGGTCTACCATAATGAAGATTGGATATGGTGTCCTTCGAATGATAATTACATTCCTGAGATGTAACCTGTCTCATCCTATTTTAATGGATTAGATAAATATATATTTTTTTCTTTAAGAATTCGTCTTATCGCGTTCTTCTTCATATCCAGTGACATTAGGACCACGAAAGTTAATTAAAGAATGCCAAATTCATAAAAGCCCGCCAACCATCCCTATTTTGAGCTAATTCTGTCCATTCCCTATGAAAGCACTTCGATTCCCTTAAATCCAATTTTATATTGTACGTTCGTCAACGTTTTGGGCTTCCCAACGGTTCCTGCCCAATGGCTCTACCCATTGGTATCCCGTGTGTAGTCCTCAGTTCGTCCATTCGCGCTTCATGTCCCGCGCCATCGTAGTTTTCGCGAATCTGTATTTAAAGTAGAACGTTGGAATAAACTTTTTAAATACCAGGTGCTTTAATATTGCTATTAAAAACACAAATACACATGTATCAATGTAAAGTACACGTTTTGGTGAATAATTTGAGTGGATACGGTACCCTTTCTTTTATTTCGCCAACAATGAAAGATTTGATTTATTGAAAATTGTTCACTTTCTATCTCTTTGCCACAAAATCACCTTTCTCTCTCTTATCCGGGGAGCCACCTTGACGCGGAAGCGTTCCAAAATTAGTGCTCTAACTTTATGACTCAGTTTCACCGACTCAATAATCACCGATTTCTCTGCAACTCAGCATATTGCGATTTCCGGGGTCGCTTTTTACGAATTCAACTCTTAAATTGCGGTAAAACCCCATTCGAATTTTTAAAATAGACATTTCTACATTTAAAAAATGTTGGTGAAATGAACTACGTGAGTCAAATTAACTTCGTATAGTTCAACATAACACGAACTTTATTCCACCCCACTGTTAAATGTTTTTTTGTTCTTTATATGTAAATTTTAATCATTAATCTTTTCGGGACCGGAAAGCAAAACCTTCTTATAACAATCTCTTCCTCAATTTCTACCCTACGTGACTAGGTTATAAGTTTAGTGCGCAGGAGTATGCGCAGAAAAAAAATTGCTCTCTATCCGTTTATATTTAATATGATACATAACCTTAAATGTGATATTGAAATACATATTATTACATGTGCGATAAATTTTTATTTATTATATGCACATTTGATACATAATTTGATTGAATTTGTATGAAAAGGGAAGGGGCAGATAAAAAAAAGGTTTTTTTCCATTTTCTGAAACCATCACACGGGAAATACCCTCCCAATTTCTCAAATACCCCATGAGTTTGCTGAATTTTTATCTGGAGCTCGGAAGATCAAGTTTTGAGGTTAGAATTCGACGAACGCTATTCTTCACAAAATAAATTTGTACGACAAGGGGAAGGGGGGGCAAAAAAAAAGATTTCCAATTTTCTGACCCCGCCACACTAGAAAAACCTCTCAATTTCTCAATACCCCATGAGTTTGCTTAATTTTTCTCCAAAGCTTGGAGGTCCACGTTCTGGGGCTGGTATTCAACAAACGTCGTTCCTCGTAACGTACATTTGTATAAGAAAGGGAGGGGGGAGGGCGAAAGGAGAGAGAAATGTAACGTTAAAAAATGACACTGATATCCATTGAAGCGCTGAGTAAAAGGAAGAAGAAAGAATAAAGGAACGGTTCCTCGGTGAAAGTTTCCCAAGCCTTCACCTAGCTCAGCTCGCTCAGCTCGGCTCAACTTCGTTTTTATCCTTCTTCTCGCGGCTCTTACCCATCCGCGCTTGTGCTTTTACTCTGCGACTCACGCCGCGCGTATTGCTCTGCGCCGTACCTCCCGCTCCCCCCTCCGCCCCCTCCGCCATACTCTCACATGGAAACAAAAAGAGTCCAAAGACCGTTCCTTTTGCCGGTACTCCTCCCAATTATGCTCGGTTACGTCCATCGGTATTCGGTGGGTTATTTTTTCATCATGCCGGTGGACGCGACCCGGAGAAAGTTTTCGGGATCCTCACGTACCGGTTTCCCCACCCCCTCCACGGGTCTTCGACGCGAAAGGAAACGCGCCACTTTCGATTTCCATTCGATTGCCTAAGTATCGAATCGCACACTTTGCTCACATGGTTCGACCATTTCGACATATTTCAAGTCGGGGTGGTCCGATCGCGAATATCTGTATTCTATACCGCGGTGAACCTGAAACCAGTAGCAACAATGTACGCACGCGCACGCGCGCACACACTTAAGGTGATTTTCATGATAATTACATAACCTTCAACAACAGGCCAAGAATTAATAATTGGTTACTTTGGAATAGTTAGTTTAAAATTTTGGTGTTATTGTCATTATTATTATTAATATTATAAACTTCATATAGTAACAGCTAGTGCAATAATTATAATAATAATAGTAATAATAATAATAATAAATAAGAATAAACGAATTTTGAACTAACAATTCTTAATCTTTTCTGAAGGTTACGTAATTATCCCGAAAACCATCTTAAATGAAGCGAATTTGCATAAATTATAAAATAAATGAGCTGCGACTGGAAGGAGATTTATTTTTATGAATAATTCAAGCAACGAAATTCCAGAAATGTAAATTCCGTGTGACACAAATTTTGCATTTATTATGGAGTAGAATGAACAACCTCATTTTCATTTATTACATATTCTTCTCCTTTTTTAAAAGTTGTTTTGTAACTATAAAAACGAGTAGATCTTTGACACACACTCGAGTCCTAAATTTTGTATCTTCAAATCTTTTGATGCCTCAAATCTCTTGATACTTTTGCCGCAAGTTCTTTGGTACAGACAATGTCTACTTCCGGTTGACATTTTTCGCGCGTAATTCAAATGTAACGTACGCCTAAAGGATCGTAGGTTATGATTATGAAAATGTTATTGAATCGGTATACTGATATTTAAATTTGGTACTCGATGCAAATGGCGTTTAAAGTTTCGTGAAAGGTATATAACAGCCAATTAGGAGCTCGCGTTTCAAGATCAACCACAAGGCACGCTAACCTTTTTAGCGGTATTCTACGAGTAACAATTAGCAGTTCCGTAATAATTGAATTTACAATGACCTTTAAAACTGAAAGCAAAAGTAAAGGTTCTATGGGGATGGGGATTAAGATCCTTTTTGAAATATAAGAATAAATATAAACACTCTAATTGGTCCCGGCAAATATTATTCCGCCTCATTGCAAAATTTCTTACATCCTTGCAGATGGAGTTGATGTGCAAAAAACACCAAATTAGAGTAAATGCTAATTTTAATACATATAATGCGTAAAGATGTATTTATGGTATTATTTAAAATATTAGATATAACTTAGAAGAATTCGAATAAATATTTAGAATTGAAAACGAAAAGTTTGTGTATTGTCCAGTAGCAGCATTCTTGTTAATTCTGCAATTGTTATACGGCACTGATGTATCCAGATATTGTTGGATTCCAATTATGAATTTAAAAATACTTTATTAAATCAATAACGTTTACAGGAATCTTACATAAAAACGCGAATCAAGAAGGTAGTTTAGTCAAGTTAGTAAGTATGCTTGGGATCTTCTATATGATTATTTCATATGTGTCTACTTGGAGCTTAGGATGAATTTGATTTAGATTTCCAAGAGGAGCCTTAAGGAAACCTAGTGTCTAGTAGGAAAATCAGGAAGAACTTTGGGAGAAGTAGGGACTGATGGGACTCAGCTTGTATTCAGCCATTTTTTTGTTTCCGATATCGGCCGCTTATTTAGTTGCGGCCGCTTTTAAAACAACTGGTCTCTATATCCTGTCCATGTGGCAATATCCGTAGTAATTAAAACAAAATAGAAAGACTTTGTTCTGTTTACGTGATTAGAACCGGTACTGAACTTGTCGGGCTCCGAACCCTAACGATAAGCAATAAATATCTTATAACTCAAACTAATAATTAAAACTCAAACGTCTTAATTAATAAGGTTATAAACAAACAATCGTTAGGGTTCGGTATATACACAGAATGCTTCGGCTGTTTTTTATGTGCGCGGACCCAGTTATCATCATAGTATCTATCATGGAGAATTTTTTCAGAATTTTCGTAAGAAAACTAAAAAAGGTAAAAATCCCCTTAATGTCGAATTAGAGCTTTTAGAGAACCCAAACTCTGGACAGTCACAGCGTCCTCGTGCAACCGTACAATATAGACCTTACCCACTCCTAATTTTTACCTTCTCGCGACTATTTCCAATCGAGACACTACATTGGCCGTTTCTACTGCGCAGGACCGGCGGCCGACAGCTCGGAAGTAGGATGAGAATGGAAGGCGACCGTTACACTTGCGCCCTCAGCCAAGAGACGCGCCAAAAGGCGAAGGAGGAGCTCCGAGAGGACGATAGCACGCGAGAGCACGCGCTTCAGCAGTTTCGCCTCTGGATCGAGAAGCACCCGGCCATCAAGTGCTGCCGCACGGATGCGCCCTTCCTCTTGCGGTTCCTGCGCACGAAGAAGTTCAGCCTCCCGATGGCCGAGGAGATGCTGGAGCGCTACCTCACCATCCGGCAGCTCTATCCCGACTGGTTCCAGAATCTGGACGTGAACGACCCGGAGATGGAGGCCATCATCGACAGCGGGTACCTGGTACCGCTGCTTCAGCGCGACGATCAGGGTCGGAAGGTCATCTTATCATGCGCGGGTAGGGATGCCAATGGGGTTTAGGTGGAAGGGTGGTTCTCCATCGTCGATATTATTATTATTATTATAATCATTGATGATATTGTGATTATGATTATTGTTATCGTCGGTACCATTTTATCTCTATTATTGTTATGATTATTACCTTCCATCACCTTCAGAGCCTCCTCCTTCGTCATTTGTAGGACGCCTTCCTCTAGTAATCAATGGCATCAATCACCGTCAACATGATTAATTATTGAATTTAGCCATTATCAAGGTCGCCATCAATCATCGTCGATACCAGCAATTATACATGCTGGCAGTATAAATCATTATTATTATCATCATCATAATGAACTATTATTCTCATTAACATCGTCGCTAAATATCAACGTTATTATTAATCAACATCAACATCGCCAACACCACCTTGAACTATTCATAACAATAATCATTATAATGAATTATTATTGTCATCACTATCGGGATCAATGATCAGCGTTATAATTTTAATCAATATCAACAGCGTCATAAATTTTCATTGATATGATTATTATAATAGCATCGCTTTTATAATAATTAATATCGCTATTAGTTATCAACATTATCAGTGATTAATGCCATCAATCGTCAACATCCTTATCATCGTAGCATCATGAATCATTATTATTATTTTCGTTATACCAAACTACAATGTTATTGTCATCAATATCGTCATCAGTTATCGACATTATTATCTTTTAATATCAACATTGCCATCAGTTTTTATTGTCATCAATATCATCATCGTGATTAGGATCGTATTATATCATTAGTATTATAGTTACAGCAAGTCTCTAATACCATCAATATTGTTATCAACTTGCATTTACATATATCAATATCATCATCCTTATTTTCATCATCGTCGTCATCATCATCGTCATTAGCGCCATCATCGTCATCATCATCATCATCATCATCATCGCCATCCTTATCATCATTATCGTCATCATCATCGACGTCGTCATCATCATCGTCATCATCATTGTTATCTTCATCGTCATCGTCATCATTGTCATCATCATCGCCATCCTCATCATCATTATCATTATCGCCATGTTTATCATTATCATTATCCTCATCATCACCATAGTCATCATCACTTTCATTATCATCATCGTCATTATCACCGTCATCATCGTAATGGATTCTTATTATTATTATTATAATATTAAGAAGGTTAAAAATGTCATTAATAATATCTCCAACAACAAATTAAATAAAATCCTTCTTTCTAAGGTCGCTTCGATCCGTACAAGTTCACATCGGCCCAGATGGCTCGAGCGCACAGCCTGGTAGTGGAGGCGCTGATGGACGAGGAGGAGAACCAGGTTTGCGGCTACACTTACATCAACGACGAGTCGGGTCTGACGATGGGTCACCTGAGTGCCTGGTCCTTGACGGACATCCGCAATATGCTCAGGTGCATACAGAACAGCACCCCAATGCGACACAAGGAGACGCATTTCATCAACATTCCGAGCTGTGCCACGAAGATCATCGAGTTCGGCATCTCGTTGCTCAACGAGAAGCTAAAGGCGCGGATCCTGGTGAGTCTCAGAAATTGCGACCCTCCGTATTTCAAAAACTGTCCATTATTACATCTCATGCCCGCTAGGGATTTCTCACCATGAGACCACAGGCTAAAACTGACTCAAATTACAGATAATTCGAACAATTTGACCGTGGTTCAAAATCTGTTAATTTCGTGTAAGATCCTTTGTCACATTGACCCATTGCACAACTAATTATGCCATCTTATTACGTTTTTTAAACATAACTTTTGGTAAGAACCTTTTGTTTCTCAAAATGCATATTTCGCGAGTTATTTGTCTGTTGCCGACTTTTGAACCACCCTGTATTATTATTTGAGCGTGGTTATTTTTACCGACCCAACTTACATAATCTCTACGGCGTTAATGCAACCATCGGTACCATGACTCAAATGATAATTCCTACCACGCTGTTTTACTAATTTCTACTAAGCTCGTATTACAAATTCTACGATTTTGGGGTATCAAGTTCTCACAAGCTCGCACTATCCTTAGCGCCGTAAAATCTACCATATCATCATGGTAATTTCTGCTGTACTGGCAAAGCAAATTTGCCCGTGTTGTTTATTATTGCTTTTCCAATTTTCTAACTTGCCCTCACCTCTTTTTCAGGTGCACAAAAGTATGGAGGACATGAGGCAAACGATAAACCCGAAAATCCTTCCGAAGGAATATGGCGGAGTGGTGCCACTCGCGGAGATGATCGGTAACTATTGAAAACTCATTCCTCACTTTCTTACTCGATGGCTTTTGAAACTCGAAAGTTCATAAGTTTCCCACAGTTCTGTCCAACTCTTCGAAGCTCTATATAGTTAAAATTGGGCGAATGTGGGGACCGAACCATATAATCCGGGAGCAGATTAACAAAATTCAAAGTGATGAACCCAGTATGGCGTCAATCAAAATTATATAATTATACACACACTTTATAAAATTTCTATTTTACAAGATAGTAACCCGAAAACTCCCTATATAATACTTTTTATGACAATTCAAAATTTTCCAAAATTTGGGTCATATTGTGCCATATTGGATTTGATATTCGCCATTTCGACTCATGAATTTCAAAAATCTATCAACGAATTCGTAAATAGCCAATCAAAAAAACCCTGTGTACGAATTGCGGTCAAGAACTGATGTGTAAAAAAATTCATGCTTTAAAAAGTTGATGCGATGTCCGTATACAGGGTGAGGCAGCTAAAACAGACCACCGGAATAACTCGCTTGCTTTTGACGAAAGAAAAGATGGTTCCGGATAAAATTTGTTGGGTTTCAGGGGACTCGTAATGTGTGGTGTCAATAAGTTTTAACCCTTTTAGTGCCGAACAACGATATACCGTCGTTTTCTAATCGATATATCAGTCTTCGGCGCTAAAAGGGTTAAATCGGTGGAGGGATGGAGGACAAGTACTCTAATACCTTCTGTCCTTACTTTCAGCGTCGTTCAAAGAGACGTTGCGGGCCAAGCGGGACGAGATAAAGGCTCTGGATGAGATGCACATCGACGTGACCTCGAAGGACTGCCATTCCAAGGAATCGGTGGACAATCTGGGCGGCATCCCCGGGTCCTTCCGGAAACTGGAGGTCGATTGACAGCGCCCGAACACCGGCGACCCACCCATATATCATAACTGCTTGCGAGTAACAAGAAAGGGGAGGGTTGCCGAAGAATGGAAGGGAACGCGGGAAATGGAATCGCTAGTTAGTTAGGCGCGTGTCAGCGTGACGTCACTGGTGTAGCCGGTTACGCGGGTGATATTCAAACTAGGTGATAACGTTATTGTTGATTATAATATTCGTTTTAATTTCAATTTTAATTTTAATGTTATCGTTAATGGTAATTTTGATTTGAGTTTTGACTTCCATGTTAATGTTAATGTTAATTTTAATTTTAATTTTAATCTAACGTTAATGATAATTGTAATAATAGTGTTAAGTGTTAAGTTTGAGATATTAACAAACGACAGTTTGCCGTCTGGTGGTGTTCAGTTACCTGAAAGCAGAAATAGCTATAATAGAATAATTTCACAATTCATATTTTATAGTTAGATTGTTAAGTACATAGGAATTGTTGTTATTATAATATGTATGTACTTATAGTATCCTTACGTGTATAATGTTAACGTTTCATCATTATGTAAAATAGAGGAAAAGTATGTTGGTGTGGAAGGTACTGTAAGTATGGCACCGAGTATTGTGGAACTTACTAGATTGCATGGTAAAATTTACCTAAAATTGGTATATAAGAAAATGTCTTGCATCATACGGTGTTTCAGGATTTGCAATTATACAATTTTTTTACAGCGTAAAGTCCACTAAACTACGATGTAATTTAGACCTATTATACCTTCGAATAAATTAATTTACATTATCTATATAAATAAAAGTGAATGGCTGAATGCGTTGCTAAGCGCAAAACTCGAGAACGGCTGGACCGATTTAGCTAATTTTTTTTTTCTAAACTTTTCGTTGAAGTTCCAGGAAGGTTCTGATGAGGAAAAAAAATTGGAAAACTTGCACGAAAAGATGTAAAAACCACATTTTTTTGGTGACACCCGTGTGGAATATTGGCATATTCTGTGTCGAACCCATTAACTCCTGAAAGGCCACTCTGCAGACCACTACTTTTGAGCTTGCTGTACGGATACAATTAAAAAGAAAGAGTAAAACGTGGAATTTATAGTTTTTTTTATTGCTCTTTCGGATGGTGTCACTGAAAATTTGAAAAAAAAAAAAAATTTTTGAGTACTCTAAAGTGGAGTTGAAAGGTAAAAAATGTTGATGAAATAAAAAAATTTTTTCTTCAATTGAATTTTTCGGCAACTTGACGTTATGGAATTATCTTGAAAGCACTGTAGATGGGGCACGCGATGTCTGAACTTTAAAAATATGTATTGACAAATGTTTTTCCCTCACCCGGGTGATCCAAAATGGTGTCCAAAGTGAAAAATTTTCCTTTCTATGAAAGGGGATATTTTTTAATATTTAATTAACAAAATTATTTTTCCTTTGTTTTTCGTTATTAATCCCTTAAATTTGTTACTAGCAGTAGATCAAATATCAAGGTACCGTGCCCAGAGGAATAGGCGGGAAAAAAGGACAAACTTCGCGCGGTTCGTTCAGTGGAAAAAATCGTTAGAGATAAATTTAAATAATTTTCTGCCTTCTAAGTTTAATATGTCCTCTTTTATGTATAAAAACATTTGCAATATAAAATTATTCGTACTGTGAAATAAGAATCTAAAATAAAGAATTGATTGCGTTAATCGGTACTCGGGAAATCCAACAGATGTCGCGTTTATCTCTGATTTGTACTATCGGGAGCCGTCTGTTTTACCAACAGAAGCGTGACGTTTGAAAAACATACTCTTCTTCAAATTGGTTTCGGAGAATTCAAGTTCCTTCCACCCAAATAAACTACAAAACCTAATACACCAAATTTTGGTTCGTGTTTTGTCCATAATGAAAAAAATTTTGAAAAATTGTAGATTTGAGATTTATCTATCGATTTCTAGCTCAATATTTCGTCGAAAGCGGTCATCTTACCGATACAATTTTAACCCTACGCCTGGTACCGCTGGTCCTGACAACGACATACGTTTTTACAAAGTTGACACCGAGGTTTGCAACTGTCAACTCTCCAATTCAAAATACGACATAAAATTTGTTGTTGGTAACTTTTGAAATGTCAACATGATTCCATATTCGGTTGAGCACATGTGTTTTTGTAATGACTATTTTGAATCATTTCCATTTGACTATTTTGTATGTAAATACTTGGAGCTTAGGATGAGTCTGACTTACATTTCCAAGAGGAGCAGTGTCTAGGAGGAAAATCAGGAAGAACTTTAGGAGAAGTATTCTATAAACATATAAAATATAGGGTCTTACATCTGGAGGAAGTTTTCCTCAACAATAAAATTAGATATAGTTGTTTACAAAAAATGATGGGAAAAGAATTTGCGACATCCAACAGTGTCAACTGTATAGTAAAAATATAGTTAATTTCACTACATTTTTCTCACAATCAGTGTTGTAACAGTAATAATAATAATAGTAATAATAAATATAATAGCAAATTAGTAAATATATAATGAATATAATAATAAATATAGAGGGTTTTCTGAATAAGTAACGGACCCAGCCCTTACCTCAGAATCTATACATTATGGGGCAAAAATGACACGCCATCAGTTGTAGGTTTTGCGAGTGTGCCCGTTACTTTTTGAAAACCCTGTATATTATTAGCACAGTAAAACTTGTCATTATCTCTAAATTTCGCCACGCTCCTCTATCGATATCATCCCGTTACTTGTTGTTTATTATTATATTCAAAGACGATGACGCGCTCGGAGGCTCGACCGTCTCTCCTATCGCCATGATGATGACACTCCCCCCCACGTTCTAAATATTTTTATCCTGTGTATGTACATACATGTCTCTCTTTCTCTCTCAGTCTTTAACTGCATATACTTATGTATACATAATGACTCTGCATTTTGTATATACACATACTCCATAATTACCCATTTTTGATTTTTAATAAACGGCCCTTTATTTATGTTTTTTGATGATCGTTTCGGTACCTTCTACGATGTTACATTGGTCCATTGCGATTTGGTTGAATAAAACTGTAAAACAATATATTATTAAATATTTTTTAACTCATAAAATTCCAATTTGTTATATATAATTATAAATCAAAGATTACTTACTGGATTTATTATTATTATTATTATTATTATTATTATTATTATTATTATTATTAATTATTATCAATAATAATATTAATACAATTAATGTTATTATTTTTATTTAATTATACAATTAATATTTGCAATTTTTTATTTTCTTCACAACCTTTATTTCCCTTTTTTTTTTCTATAAACACACTTTTCCGTCCCTGGTTTGGTTCATCTTCAGTGATTTTTCAATCGAAATTTTTTTTACCATTTTCTCCATTAACACTTTGCCGCTCGCATGTCCAATCGGGATTCTTTCGTTTGGCGTTGATATAAATCTTCATGTACGACACCAACGTGGTGTCAGCGGCGCATGCCCGATATTTTTCGCATGGCGCCAACGCGGTGCCACCGGACGGCATAGTGTTAATATTATTCTGTTGAATACAATGCATAGATTCAGAGTTCGACAAAGTCCTAAAATACAATCATTAATAATGAATTAATGAAAATCTTTCGCAGTTACGTTTAGCCAGATCTTATTGTGGCGACGTTCTTAGCTAAAATATTGCCACACATACATATAAACACACAAATATGTGTGTTTGTGTGTGTGTGTTTATAACGAAACAACAAAGTCCCAGAATGAGTTCAAAAGATCAACCGAGATATCGTCTCCGTACTTAACCGGGATAAAGCTGTTCCGAGAATAATAAATAATTACAGTAATAACAACAATGATAATGATGATGATAATAATAATGATAATAATAATAATAATAATAATAATAATAATAAGAATAAGAATAATGACAACAACGGCATTTCGTCAAACACCGTTGCACGGCAACGACAACGACGCCATTCGCGACGCAACGCTTAAAGCAATCGTCGCACGCGCATCTTGGCGGGGTGGGACGCGCGATTGTTTCGATACATTTGCATACTTTTCGCAACGACGCTTTCCGCGAGGCTCGGGATAAGAGAGAAGAGAAGCAAAAAAAAAAAGGAAAAGCGAAATGATTACAGCATAGCCAACAAAATATCGCACATGAAGCAACAATTCATCAACATCTTCTTTTTCTCCTACTCTACATATCCGGCACACCGGCGACCCTCGCGGATGGACGGGCAGATACTCGCAATAGTACTGCCGTCTTTCTCTCTCTCTCTCTCTCATGGTATCGGTACTAATTTAAAGTCAATAGTCTCGCCGGCTGATGAAATCGTGCATCTTGCTTTCGTTACAAATTTTCCAACGACCAGCGAGGAGATTTGAAATCGTTTACGGAGCATGTGGAATCTGTCTTTCTGCGAATGATAATAATGATAATAATCATAATCATGATGATAACAAGAGTAGCAATGGCAATCATAAAAATATTGGGAACAATGATAAAAACAATAACAGTAACGATAACAATGGTAATAATAATGGTTGCAATCGTACTACCAATAACAATGAAAATGAGTAATAGTAATAGTAATGATGATGATGATGATGATGATGATGATGATGATGATGATGATGATGATGATGATGGTGATGGTGATGATGATTGATGACAGTCATTAGTAATATTAATAGTGGACGATAATTGATGACATTGATTATTATTAGCGATGACAATTAACGATATTGATTGCTAATAATGCAGATGGATAATGATGATGATGACAATGACGATTGGTGACTTGATTATTCGTAATGTTGATAGTTGATGATCTGGATGATGGTGGTGATGATTATTCACATTGATTATTATTATTAAAATTGATAGACGACGAATAATAAATAATAGTGACAATAATGACAATGATGACGACGGTGATGATAATAATAATTGATAATAATAATTTTAATTAGAGATCATTGTCGACGGTGATCATTAATAATCGCGATTTTTTATTTTAACAATGTTCAGAGTTGATGATGACGGTGACCATAACAATAATAACAATAATAGTGGTAATATTCGTAATAATAATAATAATAATAATAATAATAATAATAATAATAACGGCCGTAACGAGCTATTGCTGTTTAGCCGAGTTAATATTGTTTAGACTTGAACTTTGCGACTCGATGTGGCGCGGCGGCGCGTGTAAAAAAAATGACGAAACAAAAGAGGGTCAGAGTCTACGGCGAACAGAAATTAATAAATATATATAATTGCATGTATATCTGCTCCCGGCAATGTACTTTAACCACCTCGACCCGTCCGTAAGTACATCTGTGCAAGATACTAATTTCTGCTTTTAGTGAGTATATCATCATTATTATAATTATTATTATCGTCATCGATTCGCTCTTTGGGACTATACTATTATTGTTACTATTATCATAACTATAACGTTTATTAATTATCAGCAACGTTGTTCCAAGAATGACAGTGTTAAAGGCGTAATTGTCACAGTTGCCTAAAAATCATGTTCCCTTATCACCGGATGATCTCTGCCCTCCCCCTCTCCGAGCGTTACAATAATTAAATCAGGGCACTCAATCATTAATCATTTTGACTTTAACTCTTAGCTGGCGCACTGGAGTCTCAGACATCCCAACATATTTCAATTCCAGTTCAGGCATGTGTACAGTAAATTAATACTTCTATAATATTTTCATTTCATAACAAATATTATGTTTTAATTTAGAAAAATCTATACTAGCTGTTAAACCAACATTTGAAGACTATCATACAATTTTTGTCTTAAATTGAAAAAGACGGTAGCCTCCACGCTTTGGTTTTTTTTTGCGTACCACGAGCCACTTTCGCGCTCTTCAGATTTTCTGTCGAAAAAAGCCAGCGCATTTGACCGATACAGACAACTGAGGGTGCAGCTTTTAATCAAAAAAACGTAATCGAAGGAGCGCGATCGCGCTCCTTGACGCTTTTCGATCGTGTTTTTTCAAAACCCTCTGGTACGCAAAAACGGTTAGGGTACGCTATTTGGTTTACGTAACGGATATTCCGTCTTCCAAGTAATGCCTGTCTTCCCTGAAACGATGTTCCAGTCTGGTCTTGAGCCGTTCCACACATGCACCAATGTTCCCTTATCGATCTGGTGCACATATCTTTGAATGACTGTTTTCGGATCATTTAATGAACGAGGTTTTTCAATATAGACTCAGTCCTTTAAAAGATCCTAAAAAAAAAAATCACGGGTATTGAGGTCTGGTGATCAAGGAGGCCGGGGCACATCTCCAAACTTGGAAATTAGGAGACCTGGAAACCCTATCCGTA